>BGPR01055217.1:0-10061 GCA_013235015.1 Araneus ventricosus
AGTCATTCATATGCTGAGTGACAGAAAGTTCCCAAAGTGCCAAAACCTTCACCCAGGCAAGCACCATTCCTCACTTTCAGGAATATGCCTTTTCTTTAATCCATCAGAATGTACTCTCCGAGTCTGAGTGCCAGTTTTCAACATAGCTCTGAGGGGAAGGGCTTCTTCCATTTCTTTCCCTCCTATGGCGTCACTCATGCGCACACTCCATTTTCGAAGATAAGTTTTGAAAGGGATTTCATGATTTTCCGTTTTAAGGTAGAAGTAGTAATGGGTTCTTTTGGGTTTAGACAGGGCGCCAATGGATGGCAATTAAGCACCGAAGACTGTTTCCAGGTTGACTATGCATTTATTAAACAGAAATACTAGCAGAGTAAAAAGACGGGCTAAGCCTTTTGCATTTCACCACGCATTGTAAAGAAATTACAATGCGATTTACTAATTTAAAAACCATTCGCTCTCTGCTCCGGTAAATGTTCTAAACCTTTAGGCTAGTAGCTCAGAGTGGAATGATAAATAAATGATTGTTTTTGAATGGAAACATGAAGGGAAAATAATGAATGACCCGTACAGCATTTTTCTTAATTTCATATTTCATTAAAATGTTTTTAACCCTCTCACACCGAGCGAGGCGGTCCCGGGTGGTCTAAAAATTTCCCCTTAACAGCGGCGAAGGCCGGTCTGAGGCGGTTGGCTTCTTTTGAGGGGAGGTGAGGTTCTGAGATCGCTTAGGAGCTAAACGCGGTAGGCGGTCCAATTATCCTTGCCAACCACAGCCCAGTTCCCTGCACCTTAAAGAAAAGTTATAGAAGGGGGTGGAGTGATGGTAAATGACCACCCAGGTTGGGAGAGTCCAGTTCATGTCGCTTCCTCTCCAAAAGTCCCGGTTTTTAAGGAGCTAGAAGAAAAAATCGTCTCGGGATTAAAGAGTTAATAGAGGAAATACATATTAAAATGACAACGATTTTAGAAGAATTCTTAATTTCCTGTGTTAATTCTTGATTGAATATAGTTATCAGGATGCACGAGAATTTGACTTCCTAATTTGAAATCGTTGACAAATGTCAAGGAGTTTATTGCAACCAGCATTCACTTGCACGAGGGTAATAAATAAATGTACAAGATTTTAAAGAACAGATTTTGAAAAAAAATTACAACAGATTCACACTATGCTAGCATTCAAGACATTATTTCAATGGAGATAGCCATCTTACAGGCCTAAAAACCCTGACACTGCCACAACACAATATCTCAAATAAAGTTTGAGTGCATATGTTTCTTGCGTAATAAACTATATTTAAACTAATTTTATATTCAAATATCAGTTGCTTAATCCTCTCACAACGAGCAAGGCGGTCCCGTGAGGTCAAAAATTTTCCCCCTTAACAGCGACGAAGGCCGGTCTGAGGCGGTTGGCTTCTTTTGAGGGGAGGTGAGGTTATGAGATCGCTTAGGAGATAAGCACGGTAGAGGGTCCAATTATCCTTGCCAACCACAGACCATTTTCGTGCGCCTTAAGGGGAGATTAGAGCAGGGGTGGGGTGAGGGGTAAATGACCACCCAGGTTGGGAGAGTCCAATTTATATCACTTCCTCCCAAAAATTATGGGTTTTAAAGGTACTAAAAGAAAAATACCGCCTGGAGATCAAGGAGTTAATCATTTAGTTCTTCGATTTTGAATTAAGATAAGTTTATAATAGGAAAAATATAAATGACATGTATGGTAATTTGATTTCTTGTTAAATAAATTTAAATTAATCATAAATTCATGTTAATTTATATTTAATTCATTATTATTTTATTTATTCATTAATATTTTATTACCGGATAGTACTAGATTTTTATTCTTTCCTTAAGAATCTCATGATTTTACCGGAAACAAAATCGTAATAATTATCAATTAAAAACCTTGCAACGTAATAAATATATAATTTAAGTAACTAGTTTTATCTAACAACTACCCGTGGAACGTTTTTTCTACAAAATAAAGGCTTTATTTTAAATTCATACTACTTTAACAGTCTCTCAAATGTATTTATGTATGAATTTTGGTAATAAATAATTTTAGTTTCTAAGAGCTTCTGAATTTGTAATTTTTAAGAATAATTGAAATTTGTTAAACCTGTCTCAAATATTGAAGTTCTACTAGAGTATTCAATCTATAGGTATGTTTAGTTTACTACGACATAACAGCAGAGTCGTCTTAGACTTCTGTCCTCGGCTTCTGTCTTCAGCTTTCGTCTTCGGCTTCCTCTTCGTCTTCAACGCCGTGAAACATATATCTGAATGGCACATCTGTTGTATATAAGTCTCTGAACATTCATATGAAAACACCCCGCCCTAGATCGAAGTCTTCCGGTGAATCTGAAAGACCAGCCGCCACGACAGAAAATCTGGCACTGAAGTCGACCTCAAAATAGCCCCCATTACGAGCGGCTCCTGCGACCCACCCCCCTCGTTTTACGGTGTACGACTCGTTATCGGAGGTTGGCCCTACGAGCCACATCAATATTACTATACCCACCAGGGAAACGAGACATCGCTTATTTATCCGGCGGCTTCTCATACACGAACTCGTGGTGATTCCCAGTGGGACTAAGTCTCTGAGAAAACAAACGATTGCGTACTGGTGAGGGATAAAAGTTTTCAAGAAGAGGTCCGTATCCATCGCCGAACTTGTTACTTTGACTGACTGAAGCTCAAAATCTCAAGTTTCGATCTCTGCAGCTGCCATGTGTTTTCAAAATATGGTATTAATTTATGACACCAATCAGTCATTTTTTTTCCTGATTTCAGAAGCATAACGTATTAGCTTTAAGTGCATTTTATTTTTTTGCCAACTGAAGAATGAATTCTTGCTACTTCAATAAAATTCTGAGTAAATTGATTTTAACATAAAGATTATGAGTTAGAGGAAAGAGAAACATCCAGCTACAACGCGGATTATGGCGAAAAAACAGAAAAGGGTTTTTCTCTCATTGCAATGCATAAGAATACAAGGCGTATGATCATCTCGTTTCCTAGTTAAATATTATTCTTGTTTCCTGCCATTACCAATCAATCTTTCCATCACATATGGCAGCCTGAATCGAAGAGTACGACAGCTGTTACGAATTTCCCCACAAAAGAAAGAGAGATCAGTCCATTGAGCCCTGTGAGGGCCTGGCCGGATGGGGGAGGACCCTCCTTCAACCTTTAACCTTTCTTGCAAGTTAGCTGCTTGCTGTGGGCGAGAAAGTCAGTTCTACCAGCGACGCTCCCACTGTGAGGTGTCACACATTTTATAGGACACATACTTGTGGAGCTGAAGTAAAGAACTCATGTGCACTCGGTTGAATGCCGAAGATAAGCACATTATAGTAACATGAATATTAGGAGTGATTAATGTGCTGAGTGATTATCTGCTGAGTGA
Organism: Araneus ventricosus; assembly: GCA_013235015.1. Lineage (NCBI taxonomy): Eukaryota > Metazoa > Arthropoda > Arachnida > Araneae > Araneidae > Araneus > Araneus ventricosus. The sequence goes on from BGPR01055217.1 coordinate 3,413, forward strand.
TTATCTGCTGAGTGATTATCTGCTGAGCATATGATTTATTGATTTATTATGTGCACAACATGATATCCATGTCCACAGGAAATAAAAGATGCTGGATCCCATACTGCATGATATCATTTTGACCGCAGATAAGTACTATCATTTTTTAATTCTAAATAAGTTAAGAATTCTCCTGATAAGCTTGTGCGAAATGGGGCCGTTCAAATTTTACGTAAGCACCCAAGGGGGGGAGGGGGAGTATGAGTGATGCTTACGTAAGACGTTAAAATCACTTTATTTCCGAAAATCTCTTGTAACTTGTACATATAATTTAATTTAAAAAAACTAAATTTGAAAAAAAAGTTAAATTTGACAAAAGAAAATTAAACTTGATATTTGTAAGCTTAAACTTGAAATTGTAAGTAAATTAAACTTACATTTTTTTTTCCATTTTAACCGAGTTAGAGTTTTTTTATTTGAATTAAGTCCTAAAATTTTTTTAATTAGATTATTACTGTTATACGTTTTGTAAAAAAAAAGAACGGGGGGGGAGGGGTTGCAGTATGCTTACGTAATTATAAGAGGGGAGTTTGCGATTTGCTTATTTTTGCTGACAAGGGGGGGAGGGGGGTCAAAAAATACCAAAAACATGCTTACGTAATATTTGAACGGCCCCAATAGAACTTTTCCACAACAGCAAAGAGATTAGAGTACAGACAGATTAGTTCAATGAAGGGAGTGAAATACTAATCATTTACAGGTAAATCAGTTGTACCAGCCTGTATGAAAAGATAAGAATGTTACTGATACGGCATCTTCAATATTCTCAAGGGACAATCAACATATACATTCTCAAGAAAAAGCTAAGCATACGAAAAATAATATAGTTAAATATAGATTCGTATTAAAATCCAAATTTAATATCACAGAAATAAATTGCAATAGCTACAAAACCAAAATTACCTATTTTTTTCTCATTGAGAAGGAAACATATATTAAAAAATGTGAGAAAAAGTGTTCCCCTGGTACATATGACTCAGCGGGTTGAATATTAGTTTCTCAGTTGTTTCACACACATTTATATCTTTCATATGATATAATGCTATTATTCGAATAGCTTTGTGCATTTATATCTGCAATATGTTTGAGAAAATATATGAATAAGAAAATTTTAAAAATAAAGGAAAGGTAGTTTTAGGTTTAAAATCTACACAAATATGCAGATAAGATGATTTTAAAGAAAAGAATGTTTTTGGGAGACACCAGGAACTTTGAAATTCTAACATAAAAAAGATTATTTAAAAAAAACACTAAGTGGAACACACACTAAAATAAGCTTGTACAAACCATACTTTTTAAAAATATAATTTATGTTCATTTTATTTTCATTTAAATTTAAAGATTTGAGAAAAAACCGTTTTCCTTAAATAATTTATATTAATGATCATTTTTACAATTATTCTGACAAATCAATTTATTTTATTACTTTTCAGTTTAATTCATAGAATGGATAGTTTAATTTACAGAATGTACAAAAAGTAATTTCCTAAACTATAAAACATAATAGAATGTCTATTTTTTAACAATGGAATAGCTAAAGGTAGTAAAGTTGCATTAAAAATACTGATTTTTCTCTTTATCCGTTCCACAGACAATTATTTTCACATTAAAAATTCAGGCGCAGAGAATGCTTTCCGAAGTTAATTCTGATGTTTGCAGTTAAATCAATCGAAAGCGGCTTAATCAAATAATTAGAAAAGTTGTCGTTTATGATCATATTAAATTAGAATTTCTGAACATTGTGATTTAATTCTCAGATATTCTAATTAAAACAAATTAAATATGTAATAATATTATAATAATATATATTGATATTAATTATGTAATAATATTATAATAATATATATTGATATTAATTATGTAATAATATTATAATAATATATTTATAATAAATATGTAATAATTGCATTAATACAAATAAATTAAATATAAAACATAAGAGAATGTCTATTCATGTAATTATGATAATAGCGCAATTTAGTAAATTTGCATTAAAAGTACTGATTTTTCTCTTTATCCGTTCCACAGACAATTCTTTTCACATTAAAAATTCAGGCAAAGAGAATGCTTTCCAAAGTTAATTCTGACGTTTGCAGTTAAGTGAATCGAAAGCGGCTTAATCAAATAATTAGAAAAGTTGTCGTTTATGATCATATTAAATTAGAATTTCTGAACATTGTGATTCAATTTTCAGATCTTCTCATTAATACAAATTAAATATGCACACCTCTTACATTATTCTGCATATTTCTGATGAAGCTAGATTGAATCATCTTTCCTTAATGTTGGATCGATACTTCTAAACTGTAGATTCTCCCTTTTGTTGTGTGGAGTGATATGTGTTAATTTTTGAAATTATAAATTGGGGAGAGGTAGCTAGGATAATTATAAAAATATTGATGCAAGGTAGAAGCCCAGAAATAAAATTTAAATTATAATATATATTGAACAATTAATTAATTCTGGGTACAAAATCAAATTACACAATAATGAGCCATTCTTGCAATATTGAAATAATTCACCTACCTTTGCTGACCTGAAAACCCTAGCTACATAATTAAAAGTTCATTTTCATATAGTGGTAGTACAATGCTAAAAATAATTAAACAAAAACAATTTTATAAAATTTTAAATAATTTTTTTATTTAACAATTATTGATATTGAAATTAATTACTGCCATAAAAATTTAGATATATGCATAATATTTGATGCACAGAAATGAACATTTATCAAACAAAATAAAAATTAAAAAATTGTAGCTACACATTAGCACTGCAGGCCTAAGAATTATATTTCAGAACACAAAGTAAAAAAAGACAACCTAAATTTGATAGAGATGTAATGATGAACATATTTCACTGCAACATCACAAACACTTCTTGAAATGATGAATATTACTTAAGAAAAAGTGAATTTTTTTTATATTCACTTAATGATATTTTTGAGGTATTCAACTTGCACATTTTCGCACCTTCCTCGGCCATACCTCTAGGCCTGCATCACTCATTCAAAAAATCAAAATCGGAAAAAGCTGAAGATGAGAACAAATATGTTGAGCAGGAATAAACGTTAAAAAGATGATCACGATCTCTGTGATTAAGAGTACACACCACCACGATGAAAAATAAAAATGCTGTAGGCATTACCCACACTGCAGATCCCGCAAAAAATGATGATCATTGAAAATCAGCGTTCATGGATTGTTCCGGCATAAAGAAAGAAATGCTTTCTTCACAACAGCACCTTAATACAATAGATTGTTCCGGAATAGTGTTGTAGAGAACTTTCCATCACGTCCTTCAAAGCATTCATCACCGAGTTTCTTCATACTGCATTCTTTTTGGAATACCAATGAAGAATAATAAGAATCTTTAGCTTCAGACTCAGGAATATATATAAAAAACATTAACGGAAAATTAAATCAGAGGCAAGACAAGACAAGACCCCAGGCCCCACCGGCCCTGGGGGCCCGCAGCTGGAACAACACCAACCACTCGCTTAGCCCATCACAAAGGAATTCAAAAAGTAACGGAAAACGATTCCAGATACAGACGCCTAAGACCTGATGACGCCAAAAACTTACGCGAGCCAAGATGGCGAAGAAATAGTCCCGTAGCAAAATTTGAATTTAAAAATTAATAAAGTTGAAACCTTAATGGAAACAACAACAAAAGTTAAGACAAATAATAATTAAATCGAAAACAAAGTAAATAATTATGTAAAATTTAGAAATTAAATGAAACGGTTAAAATCTACGTTTGAATTTCAAAATTAGCCAAAGTTGCCACAAGAAAATAAAGAAACTTTAGTGGCGAAGAATTAAATTAATTAAAAATACTGACAAAGCCGAAAAATGATGTTAATGCAATATTTGCAATCTAACATCTCCCCCCCCCAACGGGAAAAAATTTTGCTGCAAATTTGACTGGAAGCATTTTCCTGAAAACAGTTTCAAAATTTACTCTATTAACACATAGAGCATTATACACATAAAATTTAAAAATATTGCATAATTATATACATATTTACATTCTTGCTTTTATTGTCTCCACTCTCCTCCAAGAAACCACAACAAAAATCTCAAAACACATCATAATACCATGTAAAAATTATGCCATACAATTTCATCCACAATACTAAATATTTTTTCAAATTTATTCATCTATTTCTTCATTTCTTAAAAATATTTCGAGCATTCAAAACAATAGGAAAATAAATATGTCTTGATACAGAATTGAAACTCCCTGAAATAAAAGTCAATCAGTTGTGATGTATATAGCTTCAAAAGGCTGCAAATTCATGCAGTATAATTTTTTTTTATACATAAAACTTCTTACACCTTCACTCCTATCAAGACCTATATCCTATTCACTACATTTTCGGACCAGCCTGACAAAATGAGTAAAATGATATAAAATGGAAGACATCACCATCATATACAGAATAACAATCTTGACACAGAATTAAAAATTGTAAGTAATCTCTGTAAAGCTATATAATACATCTGTTTTATTATGTGTGCGCACTTTTCTGATTGCCATTTATCAATACAAAAAGAAGTAAATAAATTCTATATCACATTTAAATTGTAAAACAATTATAGACATAAATGTTATTTTTAAAGAATTTTTTCTCTTTTTCACAACAATTCTTTAATTCCTAAGGTTTGGCCTAGGCTGCTCTTGTTTAAAAATTTTGCTTACATTAAGTTTCATTGTTTTGTTGTCCTTAAGACTCTTAATGACATAATTATTACTTCTTAAAATCTTTATAATCTCAAAAGGTCCTTTATATTTCTCCTGGAATACATGTGGATGAGAAAAATTCTTAACAAATACCTTGTCGCCCAAATTAAAATTTGGCACTTTACGACCCTTGATGTGCGGAGCATTGTTTTTAAAATATTGTTCCTCATTTTTTGCAAACTCATTTCTTATGGAACACATATTATTTCTGATATTTTTCAGATATTTTGATTCATTTTCAACAGTAATAGGTTCAAAAAAGCTATCAAGAGGTAGATTTTGCTTTCTGCCAAAAAATATTTCTGCTGGAGCAAATTTTGTTACAGAATGAATTGAATTGTTGTAGTACAATTTGAAAAATAAAAGTTTCTCTGACCATTGAAAAGTACTCTCACACATTGATGCCAAACTTTCTTTCATTGTTCTGTGAGCTCTCTCAAGTAAACCATTTGCCATTGGATAGTATATTGAAGATTTTCTATGCTGAATATTTAACCTGTCTAAAAATTCCACCATCTCATTCGAGATAAAATTAGTGGCATTGTCAGTGATTAAAAATTTCGGAAGACCAAAATTGGCAAAATATTTGTTTAAACAATTAATGATAGTTCTGGAAGTGATATTTTGTAAAGGATAGGCTTCTAAATATCTACTATAGTGATCAATTATAGTTAAGATAAAATTTTTGTTGTCTGTGGACCTAGGAAGTTTACCAACGACATCAATAGCAATACACTGACCTGGTGCAAGATTTCTTTTGGGAATCATTTGTGTTTGAGTTAATTTGGCTTTTGGTTTGTTTTCTAGGCATTTTTCACAATGCTCACAAAAATTTTTTGTATCTAAGAACATACCTTTCCATTGATACTTATGTCTAATGAATTCAAAAGTTTTCCTAACACCAAAATGTGGAGCATGGGCAGTTTCAATACAAACTTTAATTAGAGATTTAGGAATTACAATTCTATTTACAATTTTCTTTTTATTTTTATGTGCATTTTTTATCATTAACAAACCTGAATTAACATCAAGAAAATATTGTTTACATTGTTTGTTTACAGATAAATCATTCATAATTTTGCTTAAAATTGCATCTTGCTTTTGTTCACTTGAAATGTTTTGAATGGAAAGTTTTTCATTAGGTTGAAAAAGAGTGATGTTGTTTACATTTAAAGAATTTTCTTCCACAACTCTGGATAGAAAATCAGCGGGATTTAGACTACCAGGTATATGAGTGGGAGTGAATGAAAAAGTACCTAAATACAATAACCACCTAGCAACTATTTCTGGCTTTTTGTCAAGACTTTGATATTCAGTTAATGGTTTAGCATCAGTTAAGAGTTCAAAATTTTCTCCCAATAATTGATCATGAAAATGTCTGACCGAAGCATAAATAGCAAGCAATTCTCTTCGTATCGAAGGATATTTACATTCTGCTGGTGTTAATTTTCTAGAAAAAAATTCTAAAGGATAGAAAACATTGTCCTTCTTTTGCAATAATATACCACAAATAGCAATTTTACTAGCATCAGTAATTAATGAAATAGGCAAATTTGGATCAAAGTTTTTTAACGTAGGTTTTTTGAGAATGATTTCCTGCACAGTGTTAAAAGCATTTTCACATTCAACTGACCAAACAAATGGAGTATTTTTTTTTGTTAACTTTACCAACGGTTCAACAATACCTGCATAATCATAAATCAAACCTCTAAAATAATTTAGCATACCCAAAAACATTTGTACCTGCTTTAAATTTTTTGGCCTAGGAAAATTTGTAACTTTGTTTACATTCTGTTCTGATGGAGAAAAACCATTAGCATTTAAATCAAAACCAAGATAAGTAATTTCTGGTTTGCACAATTGC
>BGPR01055218.1:0-10061 GCA_013235015.1 Araneus ventricosus
TGCATATAACTCATAAAAATGTATAAATTTAAATCAATGAAATAATAATTAAATTTCTTGAATACACATCAATATTAATTAAAAGCATTATTGATAAATTTATGGTTTATTGTATCTGAAAGGATATTTAAATGCAAAAAAGTATTAGACATTTAGAATAAACGATCCTGATATTAAAAGAAAAACTCGTGCCTATGTAAAATATAAAAATTCTGAAATAAAAATAATGCTATTAAAAATTGAAAAAATAATTATTTATTTCACTTCAGTTAGTTAGATTAGCTCTTTGTTATTGTGGTAGTTACGCATAGGAATTTCTCAAAATCTATTAAAAAGAGGGAATCTTTCATTTAATGCTATTTCAAAATTAGGATTCTAGTATATATCCTTATATTTCATGAATTATGAATTATTTTACAATAATATCCCAAATTATGTATAATAACAGCATGCATGAATTAAGCCAATAAGGACAAAATATCACCATAAATATAAAGCCTCTTTATTGTAAAGAAGGTACAGAATACCATTCCATAACCCTGCACCTGAAATAAGAATGTCCAGGTACAAGGGGATGAGTGGTGTTCTCAAGTGTTCTGTCAGAACGAAGAACGATAAAGGTTCCGAGGTTCAGGATTGCCTGTTTGGGGATCATTAACAATGCTAAAAATCTAATTACCGCAGACATTAACTAGTGCATGCACTAGTTAATGTCTTCAATCTCAGCATTCCTGTACAGATCCGACCTATTTTAGTCACGTTCGTCTCTGGAATAATAAAGGCTAAAATTGCTCATTTGGCTTTAGCAACGTCATGTAGCACGTATACGTGACGTTCTCGCCATAACGCTCATGCTAAAAACTTCTTTCTTTTCGTATGCCTAACCTAGCTCGAAAGCTCTTTCTCATTACCTTATACATATCAAGTTCACACTTACGCAATTTTCCTTCAAAATTAGACAATCATGCACTATCCAACTTTCCAGCCCATTATCTGATTATTTTACAACGAATAGTAGAATTTACTATTTCACAATTTATGGGTTCTGCGTAAATCAGAAATCAAACAATAATTAATGTGTAGAAAAATTAAAAGTTTAGAATATGTGAAATGTAGAAATTTTTTGATGAATTGTTATTCTCAAATCGTTGAAGCTATTATTGATGTGTCTTCTTTATAAGCTATTTGCTCAGTTAAACTTTGAAATTGAGCAATAAAGGTTTGAGTATAATCAAATAATTCAAACTTTTGATGTTTATTTCACCATTATTATAGAAACTTAAAAATTTTATCTTCTTCATTCTGCAAATTTTAAATTTTAAAAGACTTAATCAGTATTTATGAATAGACATTTATGCAGTTGTAATTGGCAAAACTATTTGAATCTAATATTACAGTATCATTTCCAAAAAACAGGTAAATTACATTCCAAAACAGTTTACTTCGAAAAATATCCCTTGGTTTGAAATGTAATAGAAAAACAAATCGGGGTTGATTTGGAACGAGATTTTCACCTTCTTCCAGAATGCTGTTAATTTAATTTTGTATCTAATGTTAGAAAAATAATGAAGATGCTAATTTTTATTATCGCAGAAGCTTCTTCAAAACAATATCGGCTTTGTGCCAAAGAAGGCGATTCATTTAAAACAATTCAAATGTTCTAGAACTTCACTTAACACAATTGTTCTGACATGGATATATGGTTCAAAACTACAAGAAAGAAACAACAAATGTGCTAGAAATTATCGGATGTAAATTTTAGAATGTATTTGCAAAAAATACGTTTGCATTCTGTAGATTTGATAAGAGATTTATAAAATAAATATGAATGAAAAGAGCAAATTATGTGAGAACAGAATTGAAATATAAAAGATTTCGATTCTGTTGCACTCTTTTCATTTACCTATTTGCTACTAAAAATATCAAAGGAAATAAACCCCAGAAAAACTATAAGAAGAAAAGGAATACAAGATACTCTCACAGATCCTAATTTCCTATGCTACAAAATTAAATATATTTAACAAAATCCTTTATATTTTTTCTACTCTCATCTAAAGGATATTTTCACGAAAAGGTGCTTTTTACAGTCCCTGGTTCATAAAAATTAGAAAGTGCAACGAATGTCTTAATATTTTTGTTCATATGTACAATTTAAGTTTTAAGAAAGCTATTCAATACTTTTCTACTCAAACAGTTTTACTATTTAACTCTCAGTTTTCAATGATTATAAGACGAAAGTCCCCTCCGTGGACGTCCCTATAAATGAAATTCAAAATACTATTTATTGACACTCAAACAATTTTTTAATTGAATTTTTTTGTCAGTATTAACTAGTTTAAGGTCTCTAGTTAAGGTCTCACCTAACATTTAAAAAAAAATATTTTTACTTAGTATTTAAATTTTACACTTCGTCCACAGTCAAATACGTCTTCTTCCGTGGACAAAGAAAATAACTTAATTTCAGAAATAACTAAAATTTCAGAAATTTCAGCTCATGTCAAATCATTATGAAAGAGTTTGTAAGAGAGTCAGACAATTGGTTCTTTAAAAAAATTTCTTTCTATTTCGAATGTATTGAATATATTCCAATTGATTAGTTCCACTTAGAGCTCGGTAAAATTCTCAACGTCCACTCCGTGCACATTATAAACAAATTAAGAATAATCTAATTTATAATTAAAATTCAAAATTTTAATCGGTTTATTATCGAATTTAATAGAAACAAGTGTACCACTTTAGCCAAGTAAAAACCACAGCACTTAAAAATTCAAAACCTTAGTTCTTTTCTCCTCCGTGGACACAGCATCTCCACAGAGAGAATGGCATTGTCAATGAAAGAGACAAAATCTCAAAAATCATGATACAGTAAGATAAATTAAAATAATATCAATTAAAAGTTCTTTGGTAGATATTTTTATGAAATTTAGTGATTTTCTTTTGTACTTTAAAAAAAAAATAAAATTGAGATTATACTTTCGAAGAGAATTAAGTTGAACAATTCATATAGAATATTTGTAATATTATCGCTTCAATAACGTACAGACATTTTAATAGCTAAATTTATTTTTAGAAAAAATGGGAATATCAAAAAATAAAAAGACAAAGCAGTCAGATGCTAAAATTCAGAAGAAGAGCGAGTGGAAAAGACTTAATACGAGTCTTACTAGATTGTTTATTAATAAATAAATATATGATATTCCTTAATCTAGTATGTAATTGGTTACTTATTTGAAATTGTTTGAAAATATTATTAAACTGATGTACAGGCAGTGCCATTATTTAAAAAGTGCTATTTATTTTAAAACATTAAGTTTCCTTGCACTGTTTTTTAATTACTAATTTTATTGTTTAATTATAGGAAATAAACCTGCACCAATGCTGCCCAATAATCAGTCAATTATGCTTTCGTTTAAAATGTAAAAGTTTCTTTGACTATCATGTCTCCTTCGTAGACAGGTAAAAAAGTTTTAAAACTAAAAAAAAAAAACAGTGAAAAAGAAAATAGAAAACTTGACCACTAATATAATGATATTTATTAAGCTTAAATGGAAACATATCCATGCAATTTTGAAGAGTTTGCATACTTTCGTAGAATATTTTTTTTAGCTATTTAGAACTTTTTCATGAGAAAGACCCTTAAACCCATTTTTGAGAGTAAAATGTTTTACAAATTTAGCATTCCAGTTCTTAAATAACTTATCGGTTTTTAAAAATTAGTCTGACAGATTATACGTGTTTGCGATAAAATACTCTGTTCGTCGTTTCTTAAATAAATGTATTTAGTGTTCACATACATTTAATGGACCTTTAGTTACCTCAGACTTTTCCTTTCATCTTTTTCCATCTCTTTTTTTCTTTCTACCATCTTTAAAGATGAAAAGAAATTCAGAAAGGGATAGGAAAAAGACAAATCCAAGAATAATCGAGCAAATCTCCATTATCTGAAGCCTGCTAATGAAGAAAGCCGCATCATTATATTTGTGAGAGTTCACTTCTTGCGGTTCGTGTCTGAAGTATGCGCATGTGTTTTACAGGAGAGGTAGAAAATGATCGAAATAAGAAAAGAAGCTTACAACTAAGGTAAAACCTATGTTTTCACAGGTAACTTCATAACCGGTCGATTACCTCATATTGAATGACCCTTTACTCTTCTAATGCGTTGAGATAGAAAAATTAGAATAAAATCAATTGGGAAAAAATAAATTTAAAAAATTAAGGTATAAGCTTTTATTCAATATGCGCTTTAAATGAGAAAATACGTTTACAAATTATAGTTTTGTCAAAATGAACTCAAAAGTAAAAAAATAATTTTTCTGGTTACAATGAAATGCCTGGTTTGAATAAAAACGTGGGCTCCTTTAGCTTGTAGGAATATTCCATTTGTTTAAGGAAATATACACAAAATATAAGGCGCCCACGCTTTTATACGAACCATGCATTTATGATTATTTATGCATTATGTTCATATGTACAATTACATTTTTAAAATGATTTAATGACATTAACTTTCTGAAACATAAATTCATAATATATTATATCATAACTTACAATTATCAACAATGAAATAGAATGAAAAGGAGAATCGACCTACACAACTTCCTCTTTTTGCTTTGAGTGAGAAACGTTTGGCGCACACGAAGTAAAAAAAATTCTGGTTGTTGGCGAATTCTAATAGAAAGTATACCCAAGACGCGTAGGAACACGAGCTATTACGTCATTCATCGGTGCGGCTCCGGAAGTATAGCGTATTCTCTGTTAGCTTCTTGGTGTTGTTGCAACCCTACGTAACGTGAGGTTACCACCTTCCAAACTTTATTGCCCAAATACAGGGCTAAAATTTTAATATCATTTTGTTAGGTTTAAAATAGGTATAGATTGGAATTTTTTGCACAATATCGTTTTTTCACCGGAAACCCACCACTCAGCTAAATTTCAAAGCTGTAGCTCGATTGGAAGTGGGTAAGAAATCGATCTGAAGATTTGAGGACACGACAGTCAAGTTGAATAACAGCTTATAAAAAGAAAAAATACAGAAACGTCGATGGCTAATTCTCCTGAGTTACTGTCTGCTTTATACCCAAATTCTGAATCAAAGTTTCAGCATCTTTGCCTTGTCTGATATAGGAACAGGATAAAATAAAACGAGGAAGCCGCACAACAATGAAATGCATGAATTTTCGTTCTGTTGTTCTTTCGAGGGAAGAAGAAAGGAATCTAGCGAAAACATCCCGTGGGACAAGGCAGGGAGTATGTTGGCCGTCACAAATATTTTGCAAAATAACGGAGCACCCCTCTCTTTCCGGTTCCTTTAGGGCTGTTGGTGGGGTCTTATGTTTGTATTGGACTGCAAAAGCTGAAAAGTTTGTCTTAGCTCTGCACGTGAAATACTTTCCCCAGATGAACAGGGTTTCAAGGAAGGCGAATAAGGTGGGCAATATATTTTCTATAAAGATTCTTTGAGAATAAGTTCATTTTTGTGCAGATATAAATTTAGTAGGCACTGGTAAAAAGAAGTAAATGATCTCCGATGGCTTGGTTGTTTTATCACTGCATCTGGTTGGCAGTTTAATGCATAATTTAGCAACATTTCTTATTCCCTGTCGACATTTGTTGATTTGGGAACATTAATAATGGTTTAGTTTTTAAATCTTATTTGCATTAGAAGAGAAAGACTCTTCTACTTTAGCATCACTTCCTAGAGAGATATTTCAAATATTAAATTTTAATGCAAAAGGAAGTAGTGATTGATTTTCGATAACATCACAGACATCATATTTTATTCAAAAAGACTAGAAATGATTGCGAGGTATTATTATAATTTTTCTAAGAGCTTGAAGAAAAAATAATGTTCTTTTCATTTGCTTATTAACTGTCTATTTAAATTGCCTAATTTGTAAATATAATAAAATTCGCTGATTATGGAAATAAACGGAGACGTTTTATAAATTTTAAATTCTAGTTTAGTTCAATTTCTGACCAGATGAATGTATGCTTTATATTTATAAATTTATTTTTTTAAATTATATACTTAGCCTTATCAATTTATTCTTAACTATTGATTTCTGCATTAGAAGAGAAAACACTTCATTATTCACAATTAATTTTTTTAGTAAAAACAAACAGAGGTAAAAATATCTGGCGTTACTTTATGCAGGATACAATTTTGAATATTAATAAAAATATTTTATATTGCATTTAATTCAAATGATTTGAGAGTCATTGACAAACCCATCTGCGCATGTCATTTTGAATCTAACTGCACACTGGCTGGAGAAAAATTGCATTTCAGAGTTAACTCGGCATGACGCATTTGCCGTTTATCACGTGATCTTGAATAAACTCAATTCCGTTAGATTTCCTCCCTATAAAACTGGCTAAATCATTTGGGGGGGGGAGGAAGGTTGCATGCGAGAATATTTTGTAAGCGTTTACTGGTTTTCTTTGTTTTCTATGACTTTCTCGATAAATGTAAATAGATATATTATTAGGACGCGATGAAACTATCAATATTGGCAATTTATTCTATTGAGATATCAGAAGGTTGTCAAAACCTGTCAGAAAAGGTTTCGACGGCAACATTTACATATTATCCCTGGTGAAACCAATATATAAATTTATTGGTGTAAACAAGATATAAGAACACATCACAAGCCTTGGACATAACGAAACACACAGCGTGTCAGAATATATATATAAAAAAACCTGGAAGCAGAAGGTGGCGCCACCAGGCGGTACTCTAGGACTGAGAGAGTTTCAACAGGACGTTTTTCTTGGTTTAGAAATGTTATGAAAATGGAAAACAAATGTGATTGCTGCGGATTTCAGTAGCAAAAAAAGAACCGCAACTGTACAAAAGAAAGTAAATATGTCCTATGAGACTCGGACTTATGAATATTTCAATAGTTTTATTTAGGAAATAATCACTTCTCCTAAAGAGAAAAAAAAAGAGAGAGAAAAAGTATCAGATTGAAAATATTAGCTATATACTGATAAATTTTTCTTCTTTACAGAATTTATGGAAATTAATTTTCTACCATATGAAATAAACGTTGGCCTTCTTTTCGGCATACAAAAATTTATATTCTATTCTTTTGGCACTTGTTAGCATTCATATTTTAAATACACTCTGTGAAAGATAGATTAAAATCTTAAAATATCCCCATGACTCTCTGAACTATAGGATAATGAGTTATGAAACCCCGCTGTACAGGTGAAAAGAAGGATTTCGTGAGTCGTTACTCAACAGAACAAAATCCATTCTTTTTTAATTGCACTCATTTCAGTTAGTTTTAAATTTTTCACTGACTTACATATTATAATGATAGCCTTGTATAGTAGAGGTAGCCAAAGTAAGTCAAGATGACTTACAATCATTGCACTACACAAGCTTGCTTAATATTTTCATTTACTTACTCTCAAATCAAATTTTAAAAAAATACGAAAAACTATATAAATAAAATATCATTCCGTAAGTCCCCAGGCAATTTCCATATTATTAACAATGATAAAACCGTAAAGTTCTTAACAGATGTATAAATTTTTTCAAAAAAATTTTTCTAATCAAAAATTCGTCTAATTTTTCTCCAACTTTAATTGCATTGTTGCCTAAACAAAAAAAATATCTTCTTAAAATCTCACACCGGTTTGAAATATTAGAATATATATCGCCTGAAAGAAGAAAACAACATATGATTTCTTCGAAGAAAGCTCAAAGTTCATTTTCAGAAAAATATTATTATTATTATAAATATATATTTTTATTAATATATATTTTACACTTGTATATTAGGCAAAGGGAATTAAAAAACAGCTTTTTTATCAGACATTTCGTTAATAAGAGTAGAATTAATATAGTATATAATTATTTGATTAATACCAAGAAAATAATTATTCTATAAGTAACAGTTGCCTATAATTCAAGGTAATTATAAGAATATGCTTTTCAAAATTTCCCTAAAATTCAGCCGTTTAATTTCTGGTGTTTTACCGAAATTACTAATATGAAGAAAATAATTGGACATACTCGGCGGCAAATTAAAAGTCTTTAACTACACATGCATGGCCAAATTTTCAATAGGATCATTAAAGGATATCATGATAAGCCACACCCAAAAGAGAGAATCTATCACAATTCCTTCTGAAGAACATTTCACACCTTTGCCGAAATTCACATATTTGTCTAAAAATAATTTTACAGAAATATTAAAAATTAATTTATGAACAAATGATTACCATATCATTATCATCTGTGAAATTTTAAATCTGAAAAATCTTAAGAAATCAAGTAAAATTTAAAATACTCAGCAATATATAAAACAAAGCCATAAATAGGAAAAAAGGGGACTCCAAGGATTTTACTTTATGGAAAGCTAAAAGTTTTTAAATTTTATTCCTTTTACTGAGAGAAGAAGGTATATAGAGCTTCTATGTAAAGTTTGACAATGAATTCAATATGTTTCCATGATATAACAAAGGAAATTCTCTTGAATCAGCATCCTATTCGATATGGTAGGAAATTCTGCAAGAAATTAAATTTGCATGCGCTATGTGAAATTCAGATCGCAGAGTGCATTACGCATGAATAGATCTATAATCCTTCACTCTCCAAAGGCCGCATGGAGGAGCATGGAATCGAGGATTTTGACTCGAGGGCAAAATAATCAGACCAGACTGTTTCGAGAGTTTCTTGCTGCTGTGATTTCATTCTCTAAAAATAAAAGTCTTTTGTTCGCATTCTTTTTTTAAAGAGAATGGTAAGGAAATATTCTCGGGTTGTGACTTTTAAAGCAGCACAATGCAAAAGACAGTGAGAGGGAGGTAATAAATTTAAAAGTTTATGCTGCGATTCTTAGAGAGAGTCTTTATTAGATAATATACAGGGTGTCCACACTCATCTCGAACAATATCTAATTTCTAAACCGTAAGGGATAGACATATAGTTCCATTTAAAAAATGAATTAAATGAAGAGAAAAATTATAACATGTGTTTTGAGTGAATAGATATATTCCTGAAAAAATTACGAATTCTAAATTTTTATACGGTCCCCGGTCCTATCAGTCATATTTGGTAAAATATTCTAGACACTCTAATATTTTAAACAAAAAATTTCCCACTCTTCTGCGATTAAAACTGACCGAGTTATGGCGCTTTGAATTGCATGATTTTTAACCAATCAGCTTCCTCGTCGAGCAAGTATTGTGTATTGATTGGTGGATCGTCTTCAAGACGGCTATTTAAATGGTTGAAAGTGGTATAAGTCAGCAATATTCTAAGCTCCATATCTCGGGCAGTTTTAGACGCAGAAGAGTGGGACTTTTTATGTTTAAAATATTAGAGTGTAGAGAATATTTTACTAAATATGACTGATAGGACCAGGGGACCGTATAAAAGTTAGAATTCGTAACATTTCAGGAATATATTTATTCACTCAAAAAACATATAATTTTTCCCTTCATTTAAAGCATTTTTCAATTGGAACTATATGTCTATCCCTAACGGTTTAGAAATTAGCTATCGTTCACGATAAGCGTGGACACCCTGTATAAGTATAACAGCCTATTTTCAGCAAAAGTGAGTTTGTACTGTATTTCTCCTAGTTTCTCTTATTAAATCTCTATTAACCCTTGAGCACGCGCTCTCATTTTTGGAACATTAGCACACGAGCGGGATTATTTTGACCCCAAATTGTTAGACGCCTACTCCTTATTTTATTGGCTATTTGTACAAAAATAAAATGCGGCCAAAGTATAGGAACATATTTTTCTTAAAAATAACTTGTATTTAAGACACAAATGAGATTTTTAATAGGAAAAGGGAAAGTTGAACTTATAACTTTTTTTCCTCCTTCTCTGTATTCTTTTCTACTCAGCTACGCACGTTCGTACACTTACATAGCCATAACGTTAGATTTACCTGAAACGTTAGCACACGCTCGGGTCAATTTGGCCCCAACGCACCCAGTGAAAAGTGAGAAAGCCCGTTTCACCGGTTTTGGCCTTCCTATCCTCTTCTTTTAGCTCCCCTATGAAGGTACAGGAATAACAGGGGCAAGTGTTTAGAA
>BGPR01055219.1:0-10061 GCA_013235015.1 Araneus ventricosus
GTCTACGTCCCTCAATCTCAGCGACCGTTTCGCAGAGACAGCCTCCCGTCGAATTTTTTTAAATAAGATAGCCTTCCTTAAATTTATTTCAAGCGGTATTTTGCAGGCAAACAGAAGCATGATAATATTTTATATCACACTGTAAAGGTTTAGTTTAGATACAATACGTCAGAAACCGAAGACAAGGTATTTTCAGAAATTAAGCATGCATTTTTCCTTAATAACTTATTTTACTTTCTCCGATTTAATATTTCCTTTCTTCAAAATGCCTTTCTTTTTTAAATCTTTTTTTACCATAACCAATTATATAAACATTTAAAGTTAAGTAATGGAGAACCGCGTTAATAAGTTTAGAGTTCCTTATTCAAAACGAGGCGATTAATTCAGATTTAGCAGACACAAAATTCTCACATAGAAATATTAGGTTATTATTTAATTTTAGATTTGCGTCCAATGGAAAACATTAAAAGAAGGAATTACAATTTCAGATCTATAACCACGTCTAGAAGCTATTGACGTATAGTTGAGTTTAATTATATTAACGTCCCATTTTTGAAGCATCACGAGGCTATATTAGGATGTACCTCGTAATTTTGAACCGCAGTAAGATGATGAGGACGACTCCTGAGCTGGCACTCCCCTCTCCTAATTTCCTCTCCATATCAGGGGAGGAGGACGTTTTAAGCCGGCCATTCAGTTAAAGTATAGCCATGCCATTCGTCATAAGCCCGGTTTTTTACCCACCCGTTTTAATCGGAAAATACAGGCACGTCATTCACAAGGACGCTAACTCTGAACAAAGGTAGGGGGAGCGATCTTCTTTCCCTCTCTATAGCTGCTTGTTAATCGCTCTTCGATTTTCCCCAGTTAGCAGATTTTAATTTATGCTACCCTCCAAGCGAGGCTTCAATCTACGCAAGGCATTGTTCTTTTCGCTAGCCTCTTTCAGGGTGCCTCTGATTTTTCGTTCCGATTTCAGTCCAGACGGAATTCCAACCATGGCAAGCCGTTTGGCTCATTTCCATAGATTTCTGTCGCTTTTTCCTTCTCGCGTTCCAAAATATACAGTATGTTTGTGAAGTGAATGGCTGGCTTTACCCACTACTTTTGATGTATAGTATTAACCTTTTGTTAGAATGTTGTACGGCAACAATTTACAAAATAAAACTGTGTTCTTTAATCAAAATTTACATGCTTTATTTAAAATTCGTAGTATATTTAAGCAACATGGTGTATTCTTTTACTTAAAAACTGCAGGCTGAATTTTATAATCCTTATCGTTTTTAAGCTGCAGTTAATTACAATTTTTTATACCAGTACTGGAGAATTCTTTACTAATCCAATCTTTCTTCAAAACACTTGTTTCAAGGCAACGTTCCAACTAATTCCAAGCTTCTCGTTAATTTTTCAGAAAATTTTTACTTAACAAATATTCAACACAACAATTTGTGAAATGCATATATTCTTTTGGATGGAATAAGCATTTTTTTGAAAATTAGACATTTCGAAACAACATGATCGTGCCAAAAGTACTTTAATCACGATTTTTGGCTCAGACACAGTAACTGAGTTCTTGTTTTGAATTTAAACTGAATAATTTACAATTCAAATAAACGTAACAGAATAAACGTATATCTCCCTCCAGTAAAGGAGTCAGCCGTGACAGTTTATAAAAATATAATATCTTCTGAATTATTACACATTACTAATATTTAAGGCCTTGCAACTTACATCCAGTTTTGAGAAAGCAAATACAATTCTGTTATTACAGTGTGCATTTATCTTGTCGGAAAAGAAACTATACAGGGTGTCTACTCTTATAGTGGCCCAATAGCTAATTTCTAAACCGTTAGAGATAGGCATATACTTCTAATTGGAAAAATGTTTTAAATGAGGGGAAGAATTATATTTTATGCTTTTCGTGTACATAAATGCGTCGCTGAAAACACTTCGAAGTCTAAATTTTTATACAATCACCCCGTCCTGTTAGTCATATTTAGTAAAATATATTTGACTCAAATATATAAAAATATTTTTATATATTTGACATTTTAAACAGAAAAAACATCCAGTCCAGAGTTATGAAGCTTTGAATATCGCTGTTTTAGAAAATTTTAGACCATTTCAATGGCCTCCTTGAGGAAGATCCTCTAATCCGGTGGTTCCCAACCTATGGGCCTTGGATATAGCTTATTGTTGGGCCGCGAACCGCTAGTCACGAGTCAATGTCAGAGATAAAGAAAGCGAAAGTAACATCAAATGAAGAAGACTCGTTAATTTAACTATCATGCGACCTGATTCTAAAATCGTTTTTTAGACAAATATCATTGGTCCATTCTAGATAATGTTCGGCAAAAGTAAATGCCAAATTTGCACTGAGAAATTTGATACGGTTCTCGACCACTTATCTGTGTGAATGTGATTTCACAACTTAAGTTTTTTTTAAAACCTAAGTACAGAAACAATCTACATGTCGAAAGGGACTTGAGGCTGAAACTGTCAAGTTTTAATCCACATATTGACTCTCTTGTGTGTGGGGAGATGTCAAAAATCCCATTGATTTTTAAAAATTTATTTTGAATCTTGAATTCTTGTTTCTGAGTTTCCTTACATTGCGACAGCTAAGTAATAACAATGAGGATTTTTACTTTATAAACAATACATTTTTAATATATTTTACAGTAAGCTTTACTAATTACTGACATATGCATGCAAATAATATATATATGTAATGACTTAGAAATTTTCTATCTTAAAAATAAATCCTTATTTTCTCATCTTTAAAATTCATTTTCCTTCTTAACGACAGTTAATTTTTAATTACTTCCACTTTCATCGTAATAAGCTTACTTTCACTTCCACTTCGAGTCACGGGTCTTTCGGGAAAATCCCCTCCCCTTCTTCCATTATGTAACTTTTCTGCGCATTGTTAACTGCCCTTTTTTGCTCTGACTTGAACAGCGAAGCGACACACGGCCGGTGTTGCTCGTCAGTATGATCATGGCGGCGACTTGTAAAAACGATCCATGATAAAATCATTTAAGCATCTTTGTGGTACTTCAATAAAGAAGAGATTCCGTTAATCGTTGAAGAACTTCTCATATATATATATATATATATATATATCAAAACCAACATATAAACACAAGATAAAAACTCAAAAACAGTAAAAAAAGACAAAATAGCTAAATAGACAAAAACCAGAAAAAACCAAAAAATGAAAAATATCATAGCGAGCCGCTCGTCAGGAAGAGAAGCTCGCTCATGATATTAATTTGTGCTTTTTTCTGCTGACGACAAACGAAATCCGTTAAAAAATTGCCGTTATCCCCTCTAAAAACACAAAACAAACGAAAATGGAAGATGGAACTCAATATATATATATATTGAGTTTTTGTCTTGTGTTTCTAAGTTTGTTTTGATATATATATATATATTATTTAAACGATATTATCAAAATAAAATAGATTATAATGTTTTTTAAAAAATAAATTTATAGTTTAATTTATTAATGATGTTTTAGTATAGTATGTATAACATGATTTAGTTATAATATTTTCACTATAAATGCGGAACTGTATTTCGTATTTAGCTTTTGGCATTTATTGCTATGTCTTTGAATTAGTAAGCATTTAGTTATTTTTCTCGTTCTTTTCTTAAAATATTTTGGAGATTTACTCCTATAATTGTTGATTTTTTCCAACAATTGGCCATCACAGAAGGTTGGCGCCTATAAATTTCGAAATAATGTGACATAATCGATTCCTAAGGTCGATTGGCATTTGATTGTTGGAATTCCATATCTGGGTTGTCTTTTTCATAGTAATAGTTTTTAATCTTATTATCATTCTGTTTTTCATTGTATGAGTATTATTAGGTTATATTGTATTATATTTAATTTTAAATGATGGTTTAATAGGTGTATATGATGAAAATGTTATTTCAGTTTTAATGGTTTATAATATATATACTTTTTTACTTGTATATTTAGTTATTGGGCCTCAAAATCATTTTTACAGAACAGGTGGTCCGCGCAACCAAAAAGGTTGGGAATCTCTGCTCTAATCAACGCGCAGAGTTTGCCCAACGCGGCCGTTGATTGGTTTAAAATTATGAAATTCAAAGCTCCATAACTATGCCAGTTTTAGTGACAGAAGAAAAGAACATTTTTTCGTTTAAAATGTTAGTGTGTCAAGAATGTTTTTTATTAAATATGGCTAGTAGAACAGGACTGTATAAAAATTTAAACATCGTAATTTTTTCCGCAGTTTATTCACTAACTCAAGCAACATAAAATATAATTCTTTACGTCATTTAGGGCACTTTTCCACCTGGAAGTATATGCCTATCTCTAACTGTTTAGAACTTATTGGGCCACGATTAGAGTATACATATCGTATACCCTTTAACTTCCTCAAGCCTAGAGTCGCCTGTGGGAGACACTAAACAACAGTTATTAAAATATCCCCCACGTTAATTTATATGCTTCTAGATTTTAAAACAACACTATCCTGCACTGGATAGGAGCTCTTGTCAAATGGTCCACTCTCAATGTTCAAAAAATAGGATGCCTAACTCAGTTTAGCGAAAAATGTGGGTTGGTCCATTCTTAGCATAACGCTACACCTCCTCCTCTAGATACCTTAAGATAGATGGCAGCATGAGTCAGCCGTGAGTAAATTATGTAACATTCTTTCTGACCATGGGTGTATGTTCTGGTGCTCTGACGGAAGCAGTTGAAGCTCGATAACGAGAGAAGAAGATTGTCTTGGCGAAAAGGAGATTCCGCGCGCTTGCGCAGTGAGAGCGGAGGCAAAGGGCTAGTGACGTAGTAAGCGCTTTCTTGTATTAAATTTGTTCTGGCCATTTCTATATAAATTTGTCTTAATGTCTGCAATGTAAATACTTTGCTTGTAAATAGTAACGCTTCACTAAAATCAGTTAAGTCTTGAGCCGACTACTTATTTAAACTTCGATCGGGAGTAATGCAAATGCCAACACGTTTAGGCGCAACTCATCTGTGAAATCAGGAGTTACATTTTTGCTTAGGCTTAAGGAAAAGCTTATCAAATTCATGTATTCACTCACACAAAGCTATATTTGGGTTTCTAAATAATTATTTTCGTATTTCCTTGCAATTTCAACTAACAAAATGTCCAGGGATTCAGGAGGGAGTTGATGTTTGTTTTACCGTAAGGTTCCTTAGCAATGACAACTGGTATCGTTGACAGCCTGAAATAATTCGACATTTTTGAAACAATATATTGGAAATAACAATCGATATCATTGAATAAGGGCACAGGTAAGCGAACTTTTGCAGGTATATAAAAAGAAATATTGAGAAAAATTTGGGAAATCAAAATTACAATCGTAATCGGATCAACTCATCTGTCAGATTAACGTGCCTCTCACGTACATCAAAAGAACAATAGAGAAAAAACCACGATACCCTAGTGTGAGTGGTATTAAGCCAGAAAGCTACTAGACGTCCCACCCCTTTCTCATTAAAACCCGCACTTAGGCACACAAAAATAAGGGTACTTCATTTCACAGATTATATGCGCCCGACGGAAGGTTAAAATTCTAGTTTAAAAAAAACCTCAAAAATTGAAACCTCACATATATATTGCAGAAAAAACTTTTGACTCAGGCGATAATTAGGTGACCAACAGAAGGTGCCACACTACCCCATTATCATGAGTCCTTGACTCAAGGACCTGGCGAGAAATGCTAGACCAAACAGGATTAGAGCCACTATCACAAACTGTATTCAAACACCCTGTGTATATGGAAGGAAGAGCCCATTCGGAAAATGACACCAAAATGATATTAAGGCCTCGACAATGAATCCTGCAGGTCTAAGTTTTCCTGCACGAAGTTTGATCAATGAAAGTGCCCAAGTCTGAGTAATATCACCGCTCAAGTCCATTTCAATAAATTAGGGTTGATATCGGAAAATTTAAGTCATTGATACAAAACCTTGATTCGATTATCGAACGCAGACAGAGTGTTAACAGAACAAGATTTTATAGCAAATCATTCGGAGGGCAGGAAAAAAGAAACCTAAAAGTTGGAGTAAGCAATCACGCAACTACCAGTTATACTTCTAGTACTAGTCATGCTTAAGTTAAACTATTCGAGCTACAAATTTGAAAAGTCAGAAAAGAATTCATTGGAGGAAAAAGCGAAGAACTAATTTATTTTAGGATTAAAACGTTACGAAAGGAGGGAATAGTGCAAAAACGAGAGAAAAATTTGTAGAGAGATGTACTTAATTCGCGTCATCATCTCCAAATACCCGGCTCTTGCGTGATCTATCACTCTAACGGAAAGAGGTGTGTTGGTCAAAGTATCTCCCCGGAGCAATTTAAAAGTGATGAATGACGTTTGGAGCCCTCTGAAACTTATAGTTTTAACCAATATTTCATTTTTACGCCAATTTGGAGCGTAAAGGCTGATTATATGTGAGCTGCAGGGAAGGGGATAGCGGATATTGGGAAAATGAGTTCCTCTAAAACGTGAGCACGCAGTGTTTTCGAAATTGAGAGGAACATTCGATCTGTATGAAGAAAGATAATTTCGGCGAAGATGAAAATTCATCGTTCTAAAAGATAACATAGCAGTTTTCTATAGCCGATTATATTACAAGGGTAAGTAAAAGTTATCTACATTTTATTTTTGAAAAGTAAGTAAACAAAACGAAGGGTTGAATAAAGACATCAATTCTCTATATAGTCTACTCCTTTGGGACGCATTTAGTTCAGCGGTCCTCAAGCTTGTGTATTTCTTGGGAGAAGAAGGTTTGGGACAGGATGACTGAACATTGTCCAGTGGTGATTGTGGCTTCATGAAAAAATACCTGAAATTTTAGCATGAAAATTATGTGTGGGGAACGGATATGTATTCATTCATTACGGCACAGATTTAACTTTTGCATGCAATTTTTAATATGCTTTTTTCACATAAGACATTGATTTAATTTATTTTGTCTCAGTTCATGAGTTTTCAATAACATTCTATAACACACATGAAAAGAAACCATCAAAATTGATAACAAAACAATATTAAAAATATAATAACATTTTGTATGAATAGCATTGATGAATATATATATATAAATTCTTATGGGACCATTCTTAAGTGAGGTAGTTATTCTTAGTTATGGTATGGCATTTTCTAAAAAAATCATTTCGATTGACTCAGCATAATCCAAAGTAAACAACAAGAGTATATGAAAAAAAAAATCCCACTACACCAATTTTTTTCCTCTGGTATGGATTATAATTTGTGTAGTCTGTAACAGAAGCCGAAATTGCGTAGAAACTACGGAGAATCCGTAGTAGTTTGAGTCGTTGGCACTCTTAAGTTTTAAAAAACAGATTTATCTGAAAATACCGGAATTCCGGTATTAAGGATGAAGAAAATACCGGATTTCCAGTATAATACCGGAACACAATCACCCCTGATTGACGCACCGCGTCTTGCACGTCGTGTTCCTCCGAAGAGCGATGTGGATAAAACGCATCACTGTCTCCGTATTGTGTGAAGAGCCTCCGATAAATCTTGGTTCCTGCAACATCTTCCAACTAGAGGAAAAGGATGAATGCTCGATGATCCTTATTGATACATAGGGAAGAGTGGGGTAAAACCGGGTACCCTTGATTCTGGCGCTATTAGTTCTCCTTTCTAGCGGACAGACACTGATTACTGGTCAAGAAAAAGGGACAGTCACATAGTGGCGTGTTGTAGCTGTGGAATGCACTGCATCTGTGAAGGTTTATTTGTTTAAAGACGCCAATTCTCTAATGTTCGTTTGATTTGAAACTATCCTTACTTAAAAATCGTTACAGGTATGAAAACTATATTTAGACCAGCTTATTATACGTTTGCTAAGGATTCATACCCTATCAAACAATAAGGATTTACTCCAATAATTGCGCGGTTCTATTTCGTTTTTTATAACCTCTGCACTCGGGGTAAAACCTGTACTCCAAGTGGCGTAAGACCGGGACACTCAGTATTGATGATTCCTCCGATTAAGACGACAAAAACACATCAGACGTTGATTGCTTATATTTTAATGATGTATTTTCTAATTTAAATAAATGAGAAGGGTTAATCCAATGTAAAAACTGTTTTAGCTGTTCCCACGAAAGCTGCAGTGGCGCGGAGGAAGAAGACAACTGCTTTACATGTGAATTTTGTAACTAATATTCTTAAACCTGTAATATAAAACAGAAAATACATGTGTCTATCGGTCTATTTGTCGGTCACATGAACTCCTCCTAAACGCCATGAAATTTGCACCCGACATTCTGGAACACATTTCTAGGTCAACTGTGATATTTTGAACTTTCAGAAGTAATTACTTCTTAAGACATTTAATTGAATAGCGAAAATTAAGCTATTTTTAAATGTTTTTCGTCAATAACTTCTGTAATATTTATTGAACAAAAATTATTTTTACACCATCTTAAAGAGAAAAAAAATTATATCTTTAATGATACTAATTTCATTTCCGCAACATGTTTTTACTAATTTTAATTAACATTTCAAAAAATGCATTTTAAGCGCAATTCGTTACAATGCTTTCTATTATTATAAAATTGAATTTAATCTATTTATTGCTTCATGAAATCCTTCATTCACGTGTTTCATTAACAGAGGCAAAAACACACGTGCTGCATGATAAAGAAAATATAGCTTTATTTTGGACATTAACTCCAAGTCAATGTTCTTACTCCCATTTTTATTTTTGAAGCATATACAACTTTTACTGTGCACGCGCAATAATCCAATGGCGTTAGTTTGATTAAAATGCGATGTTTCGCGTTTAATTTTAATAAATTTTAAATGCTCCGAATTAATTTGTAAGGTCTCTGAATGTTTTGAGTCCAGAACAACGGAAAACGCTGCGGCGAAAAATTGTTTTATTTAGTTTAGAGAAAAGACCTAACCAGTTAGTGATTTTTCTTAAACTTCTAAAATTACTTATTTTATAAATGTCCAAAAGAAAGAGGAAGACATTTAATCTTGCAAGTATCGCCCCACTGCATTAAACGCAGTCGCTGTACAAGCAAGTTCAAGAGAAGGAAAAAAAAAAAAAAACGTGAATCGCAAGTAATTTAAAAAGCTATGTGACGGAAAACGAAACAGATGAGAAAATCGAAAAACTGTTTTATTTAGCTTATACACTTCAGTATGTTTTCAAGGCAATCCAATGATGTTAACTACTCTCTCTATTCGATGTTCATTTATTTTCACAATTTTTAAAAGGATCCTAAATTGAATGCGTGTTTTTCTGATCAGTCACACAAACACTAAAGAGAAGAGAATTCTACTCTGTATAATGGCATCAAAAACCCAGATATGAAAGAGTTTCTGCTGATGCCGTAGCAATCAATGTTGGGGAAGAAAAAATATCAAGGACGGATAGATTCCTGGTCAGGTGGCTCAAACCACAGAGAAGGAGTACCAGAGGTCTCACTCGGGAATTTGGTTAACTATCATTAACTGGACCAGTTGCGTATTGCTAAAGGACTACAAAATTTAAAGAGGAATTCGCGTACATTTTCTCAAGATTATTTCCTTATGGTAGGCATTTTAATATAGCTAGCAACTGCACAAAATAAAACAAAAAATTTTATTATTTTATGTAAAGTGAAAACTCGTATTTTAAATATTAGATATTTTCAGTTATTTAAAATAACATCGCATAAAATTCTGTAACATTTTAAACTTACCATTCTCATCTCCAGGAATCTTGAATGAGGGAAGCGGTCAATAACCTTCACTAAACTGGAATGGTCCCAGTCTTGATTTCTACATAATCAATCTCGAAAAACTCCTGATTATAAAAAAATAGTATGTGTGAAATTAACAAGCATCAAACGCACAACATGGCGGCATTTCGGTTAGTTTTCGTTCGATACAATGGCATCTGGTATGATTTGAGAAATGAAAGATTCTACACACAGCTCTGTGATGAAGAACCAATATGGCGTCCTGTTATGGTTTCTCTGTAGTTTCTTAGTTCCAATGCAACGCTGGGGAGGCTGCAA
>BGPR01055220.1:0-10061 GCA_013235015.1 Araneus ventricosus
CTGCTCAGTCAATAAATTATACCGGTTTCGCCACTTGTTTCAAACAGTCAGTTCAAACCCTCCGCATGGGTTACCGGCTAATCTTCAGTCGGTTATCTTCGACATCTTACGGTTCGGGACCATACACCAAATCGCCAGATGAAAACGGCAGCCTGGGTTCGGATGTCGCAGTTCAATGTCTTCTCACATCAGGATGGGCCGTCGCCACATTGATATTGGATAAGTTCTGTATTCATTCGGACATCTTCCATCCGTTTCAGATCGGATCAGTTCATCGATACGTGCAGTTCATCGAAAAATCGTCGATACCTCCTGACAGTGTTTCATTTTGTTCAAAGTCAAGGTTCCAGGAATCAGCAACACTAAGAATATCTTTTAAAAGAATGAGAGAATTTCTTTCAATAATACTTTTCTATAAAAAAAGTTTAATTATGTTGCTCTCTCACGTCCCATGGAAAGCGTTTGAAAAAAAAAAACTTAAACATTTCATTTCTGTGAAAACATGTCCATCTAAGGGATCAACATGCATGGTTTTTTTTTCTAAGAGCAGTAAACCACCTTTCCACAAATATTAGAAAGAAAATTACATTCTCCCAGGTTACATACAATCTGAACCCCCCAAAACACGTTCTTTTATTGTTTTGGAATTTATAAAGAAAACGTAAAACTCTGTGCTGGGGAGGCAAGAAATGAATTCTCTGGCCTCAAAAACATCCCAGTTATCATTTCTAGGAAAGATACAAGTAGCAAAATAGAACATTATAGTATGAAGGAATATGGGCTAACTAAAATTGCATGTGATTCAGCTCAGAATCTTGCATGTCTCTTTTCCACCTGATTCAATCTATCCCAAGAGCAACCGGTCTTTTTTTCTCAGGTGCTCCTGGTACCTTATTTCAAAGGTAACCCGTCCTGATAGTTTCGTTTTCGATCTTGTGAGAACGACGATCACCCACTCCAAATAAACGCTGATTGGTATTTCAAGGACATTTATAAACTTTTCTCTTCCTTTCTTCATCTTGAGGTTCCGAACTGCTTTCTAGATTGCCTTTGCATTTGAATAACTTGCCCTTTTCAAATCGCGGTAAGGTTAAAGTTCGGTATGAAGAGCGAAGGAAGGTAGGGAAAAAAATGTAATAATAAATAAATAACAGCCATTTAAAATATGATGCGCATTACTTTTATAGATCTTCTTATAGTTGCATGATCGAAAGCTTTTGAAGATGAAAATGCTACTGGATCTTCTTTCATAGGTTTCTTTTTTCTGTTTCTTTTTTCTTCGGTGCGTTTGACGTCTCTGCAGGTTTGGTATTCTGATTCGGGTGCATTTTTTTCTTACAAAGGAATGCGCCGAAAATCGTTTGAATTTTCTCTGAGTAAAACTTCTGTTTGTAAACACAGCAGCTTTATTGATTGGAGATAGGCCGACGTTTGAAAATGGAATAATATCAGAATTGTTTACTTGTGCTATCCATGAAAGCACGTTGAGGGTGAATTGTTGCAGGCAACGCAATATGATTCTGAGTGCTGAAACGTTTGATATTAACGTTCCTTTTTGAAATTAAAATAGGAATTTGGAGGACGAATGTCGTGATTTTGAATTTAAGTAGTAAACAAGGGCGGTACTTGAGTCGGTATTTACCTCCTCAAAGTTCCACACCACCAGGAGAACGTTCAACCCCGGCCAACTTAGCATGCGCCCAATTGCGTGTATGGTGTCAGTCACCTGTTATGTTAATACAAAAAGAATTCCAATTCGTTCTAAGGAGTAAGACACCCGTGAGCTTCAACTGCTTTTAAACAGCATCATTTCAAATCTAGATAGAATGAATGTGCGCCATAGCAATTGTTAATCTGAGGTCGACTTGGTTGTCGAATTTCTCCATTTTGTAGCAAAAATACCAGTGCCCTAGAAAAGCCTTCCAGGAAGATATTCTCCCCCTAAACTTAGGCGTAACAATGGCAAACTCATTCACCCTCTTGCTGCGTTTCTCTGCAAATATAGTATAGTTTCATAGTTTAGTATAGTATAGCAAATATAGTGAGTATAGTTTCCGGATCGCTGCGTTGCAACGGGGGAGCAAGGAGGCCATAGATGCCCGGGTACCAGTCTTGGGGGAAACCGAGAGGTCAAATATTAATACCGTTATTTCATTTTTTAAATATAAATAGGAACGTGAAGCATATGAAATATTTAGACTTGATAAGCCGCTATGCCGTGCCAAAGCCATATACATAACAGATAGAATCCAAACATAAAAAAGTAAAAAAAAAACCCAATGTACAAATATAGAGTAAAAAATAATTTTAAATCCATTTTTTTACTTTCTCCTACACGAAAAATACAAAGCAAAAGTTTTGTAACAGTAAAAAAAAAAGCAACCTTCAGATTAAGATGAATCGTCCCATTTTAGGCTTCTCTGAGTCTGAAGGAGCCATTTTCGAAATTATGTCTACCTACTGTGAAGACGGTAGACACATGAAGCTTCGTTCACTGTCTTTACATCAAAATTGTTTATTTCGATCACATTTTGGACGAAATTTATCTTCAGAAAGTTTGAGCGCTCGTCCGTATGCAAGAGCTCGATAACTCAATATCGCGACAACAAGAAATTTGGCAGATGGTTTTATTACCAGACGTTTAGATGGTGTCAAATTTTGGAACAAATACGTCTAAGGATTGGCTGTCCGTTTGTCTGTATATTCGGGTATATGCGAGAGCGATCTCTCGAAACGTAACAAGTCACATAAATGGAATCTGTCATCTGGTCTTGACATCAAAATTAGAGACATGAATCAGATTTTTTGCATAATCGATCATAGTGAAAAGGTACAAAATGTATACTAATCATTCTCAGAGACGGAAAAAATAGGAGTGGAGTGAAAAATGGAGGGGGAGATATTTACATTTTGCTTAGAACGACCTAACAAAGAACTTCGGAAATGCGCTGATCCTACTCATTGCCTCCTTACCCTTTCTGGAGTAAAATCGTCCAAAAGAGCTTGTCTCAGCTTTTTGAAACGAACTATGCTACGAAATGTAACACACTTAGAACGCCAAATAATGTAAGTATGAGTTGTTGTGGTTGTGGTGGAATTTTATAGCATGAGAGCCAGTATTGGCTATGATGCGCCAAGCGTGTGGTATAAAATGAGCACATGCTAAAATGATCAGGTAGTGAATTTGGAGCAATTTTTTTCCAATTCAGAATAAAATTTGAACTAGCAAACTGACAATTTAAACAAAATGACAAATCCAGTTGACCAAGAAATTCTAAAAATCACGGATATTTTAAATAAAGTTAAAAATACCAACGGCCTTTAAAAATGTAAAAATATGTGGATGGGGACACTCTCCCACCAAATCTCTAACGTTTAGTGATACAGAGCTAACAAAAACGTAAACGATGATGGTTAAAAACAGGGCACTCAACTAAAACACGATGAACAGGAAGTTTCACATGACATGTTGTAGAAATAGGACACCGCTCACCAAATAATAGATGCTTATGGGTTAAGCAAGTATGACTATTGGAAGTCGATTTAATTTAAAGCTGGGAATTCACGAGAAGGCCAGCTGTGTCATTTGTTCTAAGACAGGTTTTTCCCCCACCCATTTTATTCGAAAAATAAGGCAAAGTATTCACGGATGTTCCAAAGTTTTTTTGAGACAAGGTTCAAAGTCGCAGAATTCTACCTATCCACCCTCCTCTCGCCCCCACACGGGAAATTTCGTGTTTCACTTCTACCATCGACGCGAGGCCCCAATGTAGGCAGATCCTTTGATGTGCCGTTACCCTCTAATCGAGGTCTCAAATTGGAATAGGCGGATGGATTTTTTGAAATTTAAGTTCTTTTGAATTCCACCATTCCGAATAATTTGCTCCAATTTTGATAGGGTTTCGACCTTGACGGTAGGATTTTCCTTCCCGTGTTCTAAAAATTCCATTTTCGAAGATCTGTGAATGGCCTGCTTAACATCGAGCATCCGCACTGGGACAAATGACACTATTTATCAGTGGCTGGATAGAATGAAGCTTATTGTGGATCTGTCGATCTCACGATTCCTGCCATAATGAGTGAACAAAAATTAAAAGGAATTTCTTTATGTCTGCATAGGGAAGTGGGTGGTTGAGATTAATGGAAGCTGCCTTCGCAGCGGTGTCATCCAAGTATGAGAGAAAGTCGAGGGGAGAACCCTCCAGCTGGTTTAATAGCAACATTCCCTCATCTGAGAAGTTTGTAGACATATTTCTAGAAATGCTTTAAAGTTTCAAAACGCAAGGGAGATTCAGGAGAACAACGAAAAGAAATTTAGTTATTATGAGGAAGAGAACTATAAAGTTTTATGACATTTTTTTCAATGCTGGAACTTTCGTTCAAGAAAATTAAAAAAGATTTAGAACTTCTTGCGAGCTTATTGCGTGTTTTATGCTCTCGTTAGCTTTATGGCGCTTAACATTCTTGTGAAAATATTGCTGTAAGTGCAGAAACCTTCATTTTTGCCATGCGGTGCTGCCTAGGTAATGTCAAGTCTATTCTTTTACGTTAATTTCGCTAACTTATGATGTCAATTGGATTACACACTAAAGCTAATTATATAAACTCTGTAGCTATTTTTGCCATTCCCCAGTTTATATTAGACGTAACTGGTGATTCATTAAATCGATCGGTTGCTTTGATGAACGCTTCTATTACGGAATTCTATCAGTATTTACTTCATTATAGCTAGAGATGACTGAAGCGTTGAAATGCATATTGATTCCAATATATTGGTGGCAGGCAGACAGTTACGTGTTAGCCATAATTTGCGAAATTTCCTAGTTATATTTATATAGGAAGAAGATATGCTCAATAAAACCTCTGATATACTGCTATTTTCTAGCTTACGAACATAAAAAAATTGAAATTAATGATACTTATTAGACGATTCTAGAATACCTCAAAATTTTTTAAAAAGAATTTTGCAAAGTTATGTTCTATAGAACATTAAATAAACAAAACAGGAAACTTGTCCATATATGGACGAGTTTCCTGTTTTGTTCATTTCGGATTCACAGCTTTCCAGTACCCTCAGATTAAAGCAAATGCCAAATCCGTTTGGATACTGTATCAAGCGCCAAGTTCAAACCAGTTCTTTCCTTAGTAAATAAAACGTTGAATACTGTGTTCTTTCAGTTCGTTTAATTCTTTTTATTTAAAACGAAAAAAAAAAAATTAAAGAACGGCCCTTAAGCGGCTGAATTCCAAATGGAACAATTGTAATTAGCTAAATCGTTTGGTTAAAAACTGAACCGCCAGTGAATATCTAAATCATTTGGTTAAAAGTTTAAACGCCAAACAAGTCTTAGAAGTCTCCAAAAAGATGCGATAACAAACAATTATAGCAGCCATTCCAAAAATGATGCTCTTATTTTAAGTAAACATTGAGAGCTACAGCAATTAGGAGCATCAACTTTAATACTTTTAAAGTACCTTAAGCCATATCATTAGACAACTCCACTTTAAACATTAATTAATATCTTCAAACAGAGAGTTGAAAATTTGAAGATTCCATTGACGAAGCATTGCACCGGAAATCGGTCGGTATAGCGGAAGTTCTACATTACTACAAATAAACAAAACAGGAAACTCGTCCATATCTAAATGCTTCTTTTACTGTCTAACAGAAACCTCCCGAACAAAAACTTTGAGAAGAAGACGAATGAAACTGAAGGTTTTGAAATATTTCCAATAAAATTGCAATCTTTTATTTCTCACATTAATATAGTAACTTATAGTTTTATGGCTTCTATAAACGCAAAGGTAACCTTTTTAATTGGGCTGAAGTCAAATACATGTGATGTGCATATTACACCGTATCATTAAATTTTAAACTTTTTGACATGTGTTTGTCAGACACAAAATTATGATTTGTTTCTACTTATCCCATTTTTATTTTAATTTCCAACTCATAGTATTTAAAGCGAGAATAAAAAAAGTTAACAGAACTTCTTACTTTTATCTTCAGATTGAATGGTTTTTTTCCCTCTATTCCAAACTGGTAAGAGAACTCAGTCTTAATCTGCTAAGGTAAAAAAAAATGTCTCATTCATAAGAAGAAAACAAATGTTAATTGTATCTATAGTTGTTTTAACCTCTCACACACGGTTACAACATTTTTATAGAAGGAAATGCTATTACACTTAATACGTTTTATATTATAATTAATGCATAGGAAGCACTGATTTAATAGTTAATTTTAAATGAACTATTATTATGAGTGATAATAATAGTTAATTTAAAATTTACAGTTAATTTGAAGTTATTTATGCATTTTCACATAGAGTGTGAGTGAATTTTGATGTAAGCTTAGTATATGATTTTTAAACAAAGATTAAACTTTAATTGCGTCAAACTATCACGACTAAATCGGTACTAATAATGAAAGATGAAATCATTTTTATGGACTAATTTGATACAACGGGTTTGAATGATTTAATGTGTATAAAATTTTATTTAACGGCGGATTGTGATATTGCAAACCACATATGATAATTAAGCACAGAAGTGATATTCACATCCGTTTATGTGGGTGTATTCAATGATTAACAGATAACTCTGTCATTGGTATGCTTTTAGTCCTTATCTTTCCCACAGCTTAATTTCTTATTGAAACGAATTAAGGAATTGAAAAAAAAAATCCTTAAATTTTGAACATACATCCTGAAATATCGCAGCATGATATTGTTTTCGGCTTGATTCGTCTGTCTTGTCTTCGTCTGGCTTTATGGACGTGTTTTCTGTTTTGTTTATTTACATCAAATGTGGTGACTACGTAATTCCGGAGTAATGCTAAGTCAATGGAATCTTCAAAGCGGAAGTTCAAAAGCCATGCAAATAAAATCAAGGTTTTTAATGTAAGTAAACAAAACAGAAAACTCGTCCATAGCTTCAGCCGTTGCATTCTGCGTGTAGCGAATTTTATATCATACGATTTACAGAAGAATACAAACCTAAAAACATTACCATGTTATTAAAAGTTAAAATTCTGCGTTGGAATTAATGCATAAAGAAAGCAATTATTAAAAATTCATAACGTTAACATCGGCAAAAGCCCGCTAGGGAAAGATTTGATGGAACAATAAAATTGGCTTGAATTTCATTACAATAATAAAAACGCATTGTTACAAATTGTGTTTAAAACTGATTTTGGAAAAATTATTGAAATTAAAGAAAAACTTGTACGAAAGTAAAAATGGGTGTCACTGAAAAGCTAATTTTTAAAATTTTAAATTGGTAAAAAAATGGTTTTTGCGTGATTATAGTCTTAAAGAAGAATTTTAAAATTTCGATTCATTTTTAATTCATTATAAAACCACTTCAAATTTTTAAAAAGCATTTCTTAGTGAGCACCTACTACCCAAGAAGTAACTATATTCTAATTCGGTAGTCTAGGTCCATCGGTCTGCTAGGTAGAGCGTTTCATTTTGTGTGTAACGCTCTTACACCTTGCAAATTAATAAAAAATATCCCAGCCTAAAAAACAATCATGTTAATCCCTTAAGTGATTTATTTTCTCAACTATCTAATTAGATTACACCTTCTATTTTGTAAATGCGTTGTCATTTTGATATAAATGTGAACCTAAAGGACATTTTAAATTGATGCAATCCTGCTGCATACTGTCTCACGATTCTTTGTAATCGGGTTCAAATTTTCAGTACTCTAGTGCGCCACAGAACTCATGCAGGTTTTGGTGACGTTCGATGTGTTCTGTGATTGGTGCCTTTCTTCCGACTGTATTATTTACCACTTGCAGTATTGTATATATTTGTGTGTATGTGTGTTGTTCTTGTATATTCTGTTTCTGTTCTGACGGACTGTCTGTCCGGATGCCCTGCGAGGTAAGATGTCTCGAGTTGGGATTGATGATTGACCTTTACAATAAAAATGCCTTTTTTGCATTCTTGGTCAACCTTTATGCTCTGCCGTGCTCAAACGCTATAGCTTCTGCTTTTCATAATCTTATGCCAGACTTCTTCTGCAGGAAATATATCATAAATGTTTATGGATTCCACGTAATTTTTGTATAGAATTATAACGTCTGTAAATGACTGTGTTTCAGTTTATAACTGTAAAATTGTGGTAATTCGGTGCCCGGAAAACTCCCGGGCATACTACTTACTTAAGGGATTAAAAGGGGCTTTGCATTGTTTAAAGTTATAAAAATAAAGTTTTTTTGTAAATCTTCCGTAAAAACCAGGTTATTTTATATTCATAAACAATCAAACAAATTGCCCAGAAATATATATTCCAACTGTCTTCTGATAGATGACCTCAGTGTTTCGTTTATTTAAAAGGAAACTCGAGCATATCCTTCAACTTCTAAACTGGAATGATTGAATTGAAACTTTGATCCCCTCTGAATGCAGGAACTTGACTTTCAATATATTATCGAGCAGGAAACTGTCAGAGTTTTTATTTTTTCGCCTGTCTTCAATGGATCCGAACTCCTCCATTACTTCACTAGGATCCGATTCCACTTTTGAAGAAACTAGATATTTGGTAGATGATTAGGTTTTAAGCGGTCTTTTTTCTTATCTTTTCCGTCGAAATGCTATCTGCATAACTTTGTTATGACTAACATTGAAATATGATACACTGCACTGTACATGAAAAGTTTCATTTCAATATTTATGAAGGAAATCGTTTGGTTGAGATTTATTGTAGTTCGAATTTTTTATATTGATGAAACAATAAAACTGCTACTTTTTCAAATTCAACAGTATTACAGGGAATTGTCTTAGTACATCGGTCAGTGAATTTCTCCAAATAAAGTTCAATCGAATCTCGTACTTACCGAATACATCACTTACGTTAGCAGCAGTGGTGGCTCGTACATTACAGCTGCAAAACTGCGCACTTCCTTTGAAATTATTTTAAAAGCTTGTATTTTCATTTTTATTCTTATTTGCTTACTCTCCCACTCCGAGAGTTCGATGGTCAATGAATATGGGGGGAAGTAATAAAAAAGTGAAAAGAAGACAGAAAATGAATCAGCAAGTAAGAGAGAAATTGATTAAGGCTGCAAAGCTGGTAGCCCTCGAAAGCACTAAAATTCACCCACTGTGCACAGCTGAATAATGAATCGGAAGAAGAAAAGCAAACTTTTCTCCCTTTGAATTTATAGATCCCAGATCTGCGTTCTGACCAGCTCTGGTTAGGGCGGGGACAAATGAAAGAGAAATTTGCTCTTTCTTTTTCTTTTCTTTTCTCGCTCCCACCAAAAGTTTAATAATTAAAAGTTAAAGTAAATTTCCTTATTATGCTTTTCTTTTCGATTTTTCTCTTGCGTTGTTTATGGGTTTCTATTTCACCCCATGTTGCCTAGATAGAAATATGTCTGGTTTATCGAATATTCGTTTCCTTTCCTTAGAAGTCGAAAGAAGTCTTCCTTCGAAAAAACTTATGTCGATAATTTTCTAAAGTAATATTCAGACGAAAATTTTTCTAAGGAGGGATCAATCTTAGTATCATTAGAGGTAAGAAAAAATTGACGTTGCGACGATCTTCATGACATCACATTTTCACAGCTTTCTTTGAGCGAAAAATTGTATATAAAAATGCAGGTCGCGTTCTACCGGATTAAAACATTGTTCAAACATCTTCAAGTAGGAAAGCCCAGAACAAGGGGTGTAGTAGAGCCGTAACGCTGTCCCGGCACTGAATTTTTTTACCAGAAATAAATAAGAAAAGATTGTGAAAACGTCCTTAAAACAGGCCGATTTTTGTCAGCCAGGTTTGAACGTTCCGGCACTGCTTATTTTGCGGCTACACCGATGCCGATTACTGACGAAAATTTTTGCAGTATTGCTTGTTTTAGGTCGCAACAGTTGGTAGTCAGAAGTTTAAAAGTCAGAACTATATTTATTTACATATTTTTTGAAACCGACTGAATATTAATCAAAGATATTTCAATTAACTCATTACTCATATGAAAAAAGGATACAGAAAAGATCGAAAAATATTAGTGTTGAAACCAACATAGTATCTCAGTGGGATGAAATGTTTTTGAGTAA
>BGPR01055221.1:0-10061 GCA_013235015.1 Araneus ventricosus
CGGTAATAAGATATTTTTTATATATTCATAAGAACCTCCTATAAAATTCTCAAATTCAAGAATTTTCTGCACTTCGATGCTGATGGAATTGAAATGCATATTTATAGAACTCAGGTGTCGTGTCGTCCTTGTCATCTGACCGCAGCTAAAAATTACTACGCCCTCCCTAATACAATTCTGGTGTTGCTTAAAAGTGTTTCTAGTTAGAAATGAAAGAATAATAGCAAATAAGAATTACGAACAAAGTTAATGTTTATTAATAACTTAAAAGAAACAATTGAATTGATATTTAAGAATTAATACAGCGTCTAAAAGAGAAGAAAAAAATTGGTTATTTTCTTTTCACACAAGGAACTTAACCTCCTTGATAATTCGATGCTGCGCCCAGCACCGCATAAACATCATGTCGGTCGGTGTAACAGCAGTGTGATGTTCCACATAGCGCAACGTCACATCAAGTCCATTAAACGTGTTTTGCATGTCATATCATACCTGCCGAGGCGTCTTCTTCTGTACTCTCCTCGGGATTATATTCATTTTGTATCATTACCATTTAAAATAAGTCACATAGAAAAGATATAATTTACCTAAACATGAACTTATTCATTCGCATAACAAACACGTCAACCCTTTTATACGACGTAACAATGAGAGGCTTCGATAGGGAAACCAATTGAAGATGAGTGAAGCGAACAATAACCTGACTCGGGAAGACTAGACAACACGTTAAGGTTACACCCGCCTCTTGGCTAGTTTTGTGCCCGTTTACATGGTAACCGTGAACCACTCCAGCACAATGTTACTGCCCTCAACTTGCTTGCCTGCGACTCCACGGTATGGAATCGTCGCTAGCTCTTTCCGTACTTTATCACAGAGCGCCTCAACTCAACGCTCTATTGCTTCGGTATAGCAATAGTTTTTTACCGAATTATCCCGGATAATGCGAATTTTCCGGAGTCCGAGAAGAGTTCAGCCCCAATAAGTTCGGATTCCCGAGGATATATTGTATTTCAGTCTATTATATTAATTAACATTTTTTTAATAAATAAAGCATAACAATAAACGAAATTAGTAGTGTTAACTTCTATTTGTCCTAAATTCTTCAATTACTTTAGAACTTGCTACGCTTAAATCAAAGATTTTAGCTGTGGCGTGAAAACCAGAAACAACAAAGATTATAGCTTTCTTCACGGTCAAAGTTTCAGTGTAGTGTTTTAAAAGCAGCGCTACTCAAGAGGCAGGAAGGCCTCTGAAAATACCATCCCTACTTGAAATGGTAACTAATTGTTTTGCTTTATGTAATGTGTCATGAATTATTTATTTGTTATGTTGAGATAAAATCTATATTAAATCTCGAATAATAGTTCTTTAATCAACATCGACAAGATATCTTTTTTTTGTTCTTTTGTGGTAATGTACAACTTTCATAGTCAGGGTCGATTTTCGGCATAATGCTTCGTCAAACGGAGTGAGTTTCATGAGTTCACAAGTGTTAATATAAAATTTAAGCAAGTTTATTGTGCTTTAATACATTTGTAAACCGAGTGTTAAGATCTAAATCATAAAACCAAACCAATTTATAAATAAAGTTTTTGTAAATTCAATTTTAAAACTTAAATTTTTGTAGCGGAAATGCTGAGAATTTTAAATTGCTAATTATATGAAATTCAAATGCTATCTTACACTTTACTCATTGTTCTTAGGAATTTTTCCTGTCCTACATTCAAAAGATTTTTTAGTTCGGGAATATATATATTCCTAACCATATGTTATTATTTCTTCGACTTTGAATTATTAGATACAACGCATTTTTAAAATATGGCAGTGATAAATTACACATCAACGGTATGCCACAAATCGAAGAAACTAGTATTAGCTTAATCGCAGACGACACTGCTATTCTTTCCACCATTTAACACCCAAATGTAAATCTGAGAAAATCCCTGTGCACCTATAAACACTTGAAAGATTCCTAATCGAATGTAAAATCCAAATAAACATCAGAAAATGTCAAGTAGTATATTTCTCATCCGAAAGAAATCTCCCAGCTCCACCAAAACTTTTCAGGTATAATCTTTCATTTCCTTCCAAAGCCCTGGAAAATGAAGCAGGAAACCTTGGCGTAACTCTGAATAGATACCTCACTTTCAAAAATCACATCCAAAAAATCAAGAGAAATCACAAATGTGCTAAAGCCAAATTATTCCCCATAAGTGAAACTGACTCCCAGCTCTCACAAACCACTGAATTTCTAATTAACAAAACTATACTACGTCCTTTTATTAGTTACGCTTCATCTATATGGGGCACTGCAGCTAAGACTCTCACAAAAGAACAAAACAAAACTGTTCGCCTAATATGTAATACGTCAAGGTTTCTAAGACACAAGGATATACGGAAAGATATACAACAAACCTCTAGTCAAAGACTGCCACAAAAATATCTGAAAGGATTTCTTCGAAAAACAAGAGACAACCGACAACTCGGCATTCCGAGAAATTGTAGAATGCAATCTCAATAATCCCCAGACAATCAGAAGAATAATCAGCAACTCACCCTCTCATGGCGTACTGTCCCACCACACAGCGTGACTTATGAACGAAACTTGCCGTGGTGGCCTAATGGAAAGGTGTAGACTGTGGGTCCGGAGGATTCCTGGTTCGAAACCCGATTCCACGGAAGATTCGTCTTGTATTGGGCATGCTGCATGTTAAATCAAACATAGGTGACCAATCGTCCTTCCGCTGGTGTTATGCGGAAGAGTGGAGAGGGGGTGTCAGCTCAGGAGTCGTCCTCTCTATCTGACCGAGATTCAAAATTACGGGGTCTGACCCATTATAGGCCTCCTGTTCCTTCAAAACGGGACGTTAATATAACTAAATTAAAATAAACCAGAGCGAAACTAATGGCGAGGTATTTCCCTTATGTGAATTCAAAATCCCATATAATAACTCACTTTCCTTTCTTCTCTATTTCTTCCCCATAATTTTTTTCTAATTAAATACGGTACTCATTTTGAATTCATAATAATAATATGGCACTTCCGAGTTTGCTCTGTAACTGATTTTGTAATGCCACTAATAGGAAGATGCAGGTGTTGAGATCCCTGAGCTCAAGAGATACGTTAACCATCAGCACCACCATCATGACCTAGACTTTATTTGTAATTACCAGCCCCAATATTTAAATTGGGGCTTTTTATAAGAGAAAGATCTTGTATGTCCGAAGCCGATTGAAATGTGTGGGGAAAAAAAAAAAAAATATATATATATATATATAGATAGTGTTTCTTAAGAAATAGTGGTAGATTTTTTTAGAATATTAGCAAATATATTTAGCATACTCAGAAATGTCATTTTATGAGCGCTTTCAGAAATTTTCAATTTTAAGGTGTATTTCGAGCAGCATTTATCGCTATTCCAAAATGGAAATTCTACAAACTTCATTCATACAATTAGTACATATATTCTCCTCTAAACAGTACATTTACATGCCATTCAACAAATATACATAGCATGTTTACAAATATACTTAGCATATTTAGAAAAGAATTATTTAAATTTTTTGATCCACTATGGCTTTCAAACGCAGAATATTTCAATTTCATAACTATGTGTAGGCCATTTTTGCTAAAATTTTGGATTGGTTCAATCTGGTTATAAAAGCCTAAAGGAGAATTGAAAGCATTTAAAAAAAATCGAGATTGTTCTCTAAGCATTCTTATCTGACATTTCCTCTATGGAATGTCAATTTAAAGATGTTTCTACCTATGAGCAAACCAACTAAGCATTCTCAACAGGCAAGAATAATAATAAGTCCTCGTGGCGAAATGCTTATGACAAAGAAAATGTCACCTGACTTGGAGAAACTCACAGATAGAAGAAGACTTACCTAGTTTTGGAACTAGAAATGCAACAAGTACTTATCCCCACTGTACACTCGTGGAAAAACAACCCACTCAGCACTATTCTGATGTCGATTATCGCATATGGAGACTAAAAGTATTATTATAAATAAATCAATGTCAAAGAAAAGACTTTGTGTAAAAATATTATTAGAGATTTTTTACATGTTTAAAATTGCGCGAACTGTAGGATTTCCAGCTCCAGCATCCTGTTTAAATTTCATAAATTCCACATCGAAATATTATCTGGGACATACATTTTGGTAAATATACATGATTCCATCAATATATAGATTTCATTTTATATTTTCGTTGTAAAAGAGGGTTGTCTCCATATGAGGTTAACTCTGTCTTCTTCTAAGACGTCAGTAATAAAATTTTTATTTAAGTGACTCTTTAAAATCCTCTTTAAAGTTATGATCTACGAGTTATAATCGATTACTACTTACTACTAACTACGGTCACCACTTGTTGCATGACAAAGCTTTAATGCGTTGTTCTCGTAATTTCTAGTTACAATTTAATTCTATCTTACAGAAACATATATAACAGTATTTTAGTTTCGTCAAAACTACACTTGAGCATAAATTGTTATTAATCTCAAAGTTCTAAAACTTAAAATAATAAGTTTTACATTATGAAAGAAAGTAATAAAATAAAATAGATCCTTTATTCTTTTAAACAAAATCTTCATAGCGCTTTTATGCTTAATAGCTTGAATAGAGAGCTATAGATACTTTTATGATGAATTTTCCTTTTTCACTTTAATTTTAGATTTCTTTACTAATTTCTGTTATCACAGAGTGTTATTAATTTATGAATGAACTGATTGATAGTTTTAACCACTTTATTTGTAAGCCTTTTAATAATGTAGCGCAGAATTGCATGCCCGAACGTTGTGCCGTCATGCCGATTGTTGCATCATCAACTACTAAGGGTGGTCGAATATATCACAAAAGGTTTCGATAGAGGTGAGTGCACCGCAGCGGTCTTCCTTGATATTCAAAAAGCCTTCTACAGGGTCTGGAAGCAAGGTTTCATCCGTAAACTAATCATGTATAAAACCCCGCCCAATTTAGTCCAGCTTTTAAACTCTTATCTGGATGATAGAAAATTCGTCGTTAGAATAGGCAATAGCTACTCTAAGTCTGAAACGATGAAGGCAGGAATTCCTCAAGGGGGGAAATCTCGCCCGTTCTTTACTCCATCTATGGAAACGACATCCCTACGACGCATGAAACCCTCCTTGGCATGTACGCGGACGACACCGCGATCCTAGCAAGAAATAAAATCCCAAATACACAGCTGCGGCGATCAACCAGCACCTTGAAAAACTAAATGATTGGTTTGTAAAATGGAAAATAGCATTAAATGTCAGCAAAACTGAAGCAGTTTACGTCGCTAAGGGCGAGAAAAAACATAAGCCAGTTATCAATATTAAAAACAAAATTATTCCTTGGTCTCAGCAAGCTAAATATTTAGGCATAATTCTAGACAAAAAATTAACCTGGCAAAGCCACATATCCTCAATTAAAACCAAGTTCAGAAATGTCACCAGAAAACTCTACCCACTAATTGCTAGAGACTCTGATATGAAGAGAAAATACAAAATTCTCATCTACACTGCGATTCTAAGGCCAATCATAACATACGGATGTCCCATTTGGGGGGCCGCGGCAAAATCAAATATCAATAAATTAGAAGTGTTAGAAAATAACATTATTAGGCAAATTTGCAAAGCTGGATGGTACATGCGCAATGAATACATCACAATAGCCATTAAACTTCCCTTGTTTAAATGACTTCATTAAAAAGATCTCAGTCAATTTTTACAACAATATAGAAAATACAGGTAATGAAGCCATCCAGCAAATTGATAAATACACCCCCAATTTTAAAAGCTAAAGACCGCGAAAAATTCTTCTGT
This sequence comes from Araneus ventricosus, assembly GCA_013235015.1. Taxonomy (NCBI): domain Eukaryota; kingdom Metazoa; phylum Arthropoda; class Arachnida; order Araneae; family Araneidae; genus Araneus; species Araneus ventricosus. The sequence goes on from BGPR01055221.1 coordinate 5,832, forward strand.
AAAATATCCTTTTCCCATTTTAAAATGATGTCCAGGTAGCATCATCATCACTTACTCCCCCCCGTTTTGCATTCAATAGTAATTATATATTCACTTAACTAAATCCAAGGGCAATTCCTGTAAGCATATCACTTCACCCTGTCCTATTCATAACGACATGCCGTGTTCTTCCTAAGCAACTTGATGTTCCAGAACAGCAGACGTTGCTAGTACGGTTCCTGATAGAAGAACTCGGGGTTCCCCACATCACCATTACCACCATCCAGCAAGACAGTCAGCCAGTGAACTCCCACCCTCTCCCTTGCTTCCGCATAGAGACTCGAACCACCAAAATCCAGCAGCACAAATCGTCAAGTATTCAACTTGTCATACCGGAGATTAGGCATCCTTCGGGGGCCATGGGCCTCAAAAAGTACTCTGTTGTCCTGTTGTCCGAACGATTGTAGATCGATTTCCTTCAGTGCTTTACAGGCAACATTGAGTTCGATGCAAATGTTTTTTAACACCATAGGTTGTTAATATCACGAAACCGAAGACGCGGGATATTTTCTTACAATAAAGCAGAAAGTAAATCACAGAGATCGTTCCATATTTTTATGCAAAAAACTGATCTCGCCGTACCAAAGCAATTACGAAAACGAAGCAATAAAACCCATTCAGCCCTGTAAACTAGCGAAGTAAGAAATACAAGAAGACCGCGATCTTCATTGACTTTCTCGTCACATTCATGACAATAGCACCACTCACTACTTCCAACAGATCACTCTTTCACTTGATGCAAATCACAAATGCGAACTTTTATTCCTCCGGAATAGCTCTAAGCAGAACTGATAATATTTTTCCAATTATTTTTAACCTAGATAAATGGAAATAGTACTTTCTTTCCTTTTTTCATTATTCGTTTCACTAGTGTTCTAAATAACTTTAAAATTTCTTTAAGCAAAAATTATAGAAAAAATGTCTGAATATAAGGTATATATTGCTAATTATGATACCATTTACTTTTCATCAAAACCAATGAAGGCATATCACAACCTTTGATTTCACGAACTCAGAATAAAGTCCTACGCATCAATTTATGATATTCACAAAAGAATACCCAGATAGTTACTTTGTTTGAACACAGGTCGGCTCAAATATTAACAGAATTGTCAAAAGTAGGCCAGAAAGTAATTATCATTCATTTAAAATATTATGTAAGCATTATTTTCGGATGTTTTTCGAATTCTAAGACCGAAGTAAAAATCTACAGAAAAGTCACTTGTTAAAGATAATATGAGGAGAGGCATAATTAAAGAATACGAATGACTTGCTTAGTGTGTTTTTCATATATAAGCAACCTGGCATGGATTTTAAATACTTCTTAGTCAATAAAAAATAGCAGGGCATGCAGCATCGTTTTCCACAAAGCTGCTTTGGAAATTAAATGTTAACATTTTAATGTCCGCAATTTCGTCTTTTTAAAGAAAAAACATAACGCTCGAAAAGGTATTTTACTGCATTTTTCACTTTAAAAAACATGCAGCAATTTTTAATGAATTTTATAATACATAGAGTTATGTCAGTCATTATTGATTAAGAGTTCCATAATGCGAGGCTGAATTCATATGCACTGAGTTTCCATGCTTCCAGTAGAGTGGCGCTGCTACCCTTTATAGGACCGTTTTCCGCGTTTAAAAGCGCATTATCAGCTATAGTGGATACTCGGTATTACTCTATATGTTATACATTTTTCACTTAATATTTAGTTATATATAGGAGTACAATTGCGGTTTATGTTACATTGAGGTATATATGTTACAAAAACAAATATATGACTGATGACAACTGTATCAATGATGAATATATGTCAATCTGTCCGCTTCTCATGAGAAAGAAATATCCCAGCTCCACTCAATCTTTTCAAAAAATTATTTCCTGGAAAAATGAAGCAATATACCTTGGTGTGACTCTAGATAGACACCTTACTTTGGAAATCACATCGAAAAAACAAATAGAAACTGCAAAGTGCTATAACCAAATTATTCCCCATAACTGGATGTGACTGCCATCTCTCACAAACCACCAAACTTCTAATTTACAAAACTGCGCTACGTCCTCTTATTTGTTACGCTTCACTTATACGGGCCACAGCAGCTAAGACTCACAGTAGAGAATTAGAAATGCCACAAAACAAAACTGCTCGGCTAATATGTAGCATTCGATGTTTTCTAAGAAACAGGGATGTCCAGAAAGGTCTACTACTAACTTCTGACAAGCACTACCATAAAATCTCTGAAAGAATTTAAGTGAAAAATTAGACAAAACGACAACTCGGCGTTAGAGAAATTGCAGAATACTATCCCAATAAACCCTAAGACAATCGGAAGATTAATCAGCAACTAACCTTCGCAAATCGTACTGCCAAGCCACACTGACGTGACCCCTGAACGAAACCAATGGCGACGTATTACCCTTCAGTAAATCCATAATCCCTTTATTATAATACCTCATTCTGCTTTCTTCCCTTAATTTTACGATTTTCCTCTGTAATTGAATTTGTAATGGCACATCTTCCTTAATAATAGCAAGGTAAGGAATTTAAGAATCTAGTTGAAGCACTATGTTAACGAAATCCTCGATATGTGTAAGATTATGCTTGCAATTACCAGCCCAAATGTATGAATTCAGGCTTCAAATAAAATGAAGTAAATTGCCGAAAAGAAGATGTTTTTGCGGACAATTTTAAAATATTAAATAGAAAATATTGCTATAAAAATAGTGGTAAATTGTTTTAATCAAATATACGTACATAATTTTAATACTAGTTCAGTGGAATTAGCCTAAAATTCGGCCAAACCTAAACATACAAAAGGAAAAGTTTTCTCCTGTGACAAATTATTTCACCCCCCGTAGTAAGTAGCAAAAAGTCACACAACCTCGAGTTTCGGGGGGAGGGGTGAAATCGTCATTTTTCACACTTTTTTGAAGATATCTCGAAATTATTCAGTTTTCTAATTACAACTGATTTAACAAATTAAAGAGCGTAAAATTCTCTACAAATACATACTTTTATTTTTTTTCCAGCATTAACAGTTTCTGAGTTACTGGGTCTCAATGGTTGCCGCCATCTTGGATTTCCGTTCCATTTTTTTAGTTTATCCTGAATATTTCGAAAAATAGTCAGTATTGAAATTACATGTGATTATAACATTTTAAGAGCATACCATTCCCTATAAATTGATACCTTGATTTTTCTTCCAGCGTTAATAGTTTTTGAGATAATTGGTCTCAAATAGGATGAATTTTTAAAATTCTTAGTTGATAGTCCAATCAACGAAGGGTTTGAAAAAAAACATTAAATCATATAGTTTTGAAAATTTGTATACTTGTTTGTGAGGTTCTTCTGACGAACATTCTAAAAATCGCCGATCCTGGCGGGTGAGCTCGCGTCGCTATATAAGTCGCTATTAATATGAATTCAAGCATTTTAAATAAACTAACTACATTCTTTTAGAGGCTTATTGAAGTTGTCTGAAAAAAATTTATATAGAAAATCTTACTAAAGAAATAGTGGTAGATTCTTTTTCGTATTTCTACAAGTACACTTTGCATTCTTGGAAATGTCATTTCATAAGCGCTTTCATAAATTCCCAATTTTAGTATATATTTCGAGCAGCATAAACCACTATTGGAAACTATTCAGCAAAATCACTATTCTACAAACTTCATTCGTACATTTAGTTCATATATTCCCCTCTAAACAGTACATTTCCGTGCCATTGTCAGAAGTACCATCCGGTGGTAAGAAACTACCTTAACTGGTGACACAGAGGGTAATTATATGTCATATGTGGAGATAAGAACTTATATTTAGTTATTAATAAAGTAATAATAAGACAAAGCCGAGAAAAAACTGTTCATATAGGATTATTCTACTATACTTTGTCGTATATTGGATTTATAAAAGTCGTCGTAAAGGCAAAAAAGTCGTCTACTAAAGGAATTTTCCGTTAAAAAAATATAAGGGTTTGTCTGCACATGTAAAGTTGTACAATCTTTAAAATTTCGAATGGCAACGCAATTTTAGATTTCTTGAATAATGTCTTCCTAACATAGTCATCCAGAGATATTTAAAATTTTGTGTTTTCTACATTAGAATGTTGTTTCCAATAATTTAACAGATTTTACAGGTTATTATCTGCAGTCGTAGTAGAATTTTTATTTATGTTGAATTTTAAAAGCATGTGT
>BGPR01055222.1:0-10061 GCA_013235015.1 Araneus ventricosus
TCAATTACCATGTTTCCAAACTTCATTAAAAAAGGAATCATAGTGTTATTCCACATAAAGGGAAAAAATATCCAGAACCAATTTTTATCATACAATCTCTCTTCTCCCACCATTGCCAAAACCTTTGTAAACGATCTCCTGCAGGAACTATATCATCAACCCAGAATCAACAACTTATTAAAACCCATCAATTCGGTTTCAGAAATGGAAGGTGTAGAGACCATGCAATACATCGCTTTACAAAAAATTCATAATTTGAAGTAACAAAAAGAGCACATCAGTGTTATCTCTTTAGATGCACAAGGTGATTTCGAAAAAAATCACCATGCAAATTCTCCCATCAACAATAATGTTCACTTCAATTCCTATACCACAGAAACTCGTAAAGATATCCTTACGAATAGTTCCTCAAAAAGCACAAGGTCTTGTCTCCTGTCCGCAGAAAAAAAAACTGCGCTCCTGTATCTCTAAACGTTTCTCTCCCTTATTTAATCTTGAACTCAAAATTTCCATTCTTCATGAACTTTTGATGTCAGACTTTACAAATAGCCCTTCCTTCAACTTTCATTTATAAAAATTCGAGCACTGTTCACAAAAGCTATTTGAAACATTCTCATTCTCTTAGTAATGCCTTAACAAATTGTTTTATATGGTCTAATTTAATATGAAGCAGTATTTTCCAATATTTCTGTAAGGAACGTACCAGTATACCTGGTCCATAAGGGATAGGATTTGTCGCAGATGGAATGTTAAGATAAAACATTTGTTCCTTGGATTTAAACCTTTCACATTACGTGTACAAATCTAACAAGCATCAGTATAGATTTTAGAATCTATCCGAACCACTGGTATTCCAAACCGAAAAGATTGCTTTTTTATATTGAAAGCATCGCCTTAGTTCTTTTACACATACGGAACAATTTTTTGCTACTCAAAGCTCAGAATTATATACAAGCGTGATGCACTGAACTAAGAAAGACATTGATGAGGGAGTAGAAAAAATAGCAAGAAGTAGAATGATGGAGGGAAAGAAGATGTTAGAAGACCAACAAGCAAGGGATCCGGTTTTAATTTGTTTGCTCTGGCTTTAGTGTTGTGTTTTACGAACAGTTTACTGCGTCAGAAAAAATATTAAATAATAGTTTATTCTTTCTTGGGGAGAATATATATAGAGTAAATTAATATTTACAATCTCTATATATATTAAATAAATTTATAAAAATAATTTTAAGTTGCTCTTAAATGTTCAAATTCCGTAGATATTAGACCTGTGGTTTGTGATAAAACCGTAAGTGATGGAATTTTTTAGTTATTTTTCCAATAATTAGCATCCCAAAAACTATAGAAAATACCAATTATTTTTAATACAATTTTTCATGGCAGACCTGTGTAATGGGAAATATATAATATGATGTCCAAAGTAGACAAAAATACTTTCAACAAGAGTTCAATTTAAAACTAAAAATTTTCACAAATGGAAATTTCAAATTAATTACGAAATAAGCGATTTAAATTTCAGTTAACTGTCCGTTATTGTCATCTCTAAGTGAAATCCAAGAAAAGATTTTCTTAAAGCCAAAAGTCATTAGTTCCGAAACCTTCATATTATTTTCTGGTTTACTGTCTGTCAGGTAAAATTTAAATAATCAGAAATTTAAAAATTTTATTTAGTATTCATATAACGAAATTGTGTATAAAACAGGTGTTAAGTTTCAACGTAAATATAATAATTCTTATTTCCTACAATGGGATTTTGCAATCCCAGAAAAACCGGATTTTCTTACTTGAGTTTTTAATCTATTCTTATGTACAAAAAATTGGGATTCCCAAGGTAGTGCTGTATAAATATTGATTGTCAGTTAAATGAAAGAATTTAGCGAATTGTTGAATTAAATTCTTACGGAAAATAAATTTTCAACATGACAATAAAATATTATGAAATGCACCACTCTTTTTATTTAAGTATATTTTGTTCTACTTTTTTCTTTAGCAAATTGTGATTGTTCCTGTTTTTCAGAACTAAAATAGGGTGAAACTTCAGCAAAGGTCCAGGGATCTTTTTAATCGCAATTTCGGATCTGTACCCCGAATGTAAAGGACACCATGCCTATTTCTTGCGAAATAGATTTAGCTCCATGTCCTTTCTCTGCATTTTTCGCTTTATATAGAGGTACAGTTACTATAAATAATGGAAATATCAGTAGTGGGAAACAAAACCAGTCCAACTTTCGTTGGAGATAAAAGAACACCATGTGGACTTGGCTTTGTTTACACCTGTAAATTCTGGAGGTATAAACACCATGTGGACGTAGCGTTGCATACCCTGTCACTCTAGCGGATGGAATGAGGAACCCTGATGCTAGTCTGCTAGTGATGTTTAGATTGATGGGTGTTAACTTGCGGTGATCATTTGTAACTCTGATTGCTTTAGAAAGGTGGCTCTGGTGAAGTAGAGCCTAAACACAATTCTCGGATGGAAAATTTTTGAGTTTGTTAAGTGTGGAAAGTAGAAAGTTCAACAAACAGGAAAGTTCAAAACTTTATAATCAGTGTTAGAATAATAAACTATAAGAGCATAAACAAACTATTACTTGAATTTAAGCCTAATTTAAGTTAAGTACACTGTTTTGAAACACTGTAACCGTACATTGAACGTTTAAGCCAAGTTTATTAAAACTAGAAAAATCCATGACAGGTCAAATTCCTCTTCATTCGAGAGATTTCCCTTCAAATATGATGTAGTTTAAATAATATAAATGCGAGAAATGTTAACATTGATTGAAAACATATAAAATGAACATATGTTTTTGACAGCTTGTGATGGAGTTTTCGGCTTAGATGCATCCTTGTTTAACGGCGGCTGCATCTCACTGCACGAATACTGTCCAGCGGTTCCTGGATTTTTTCCCAACATCTTGCTTTCATTCCTTTTGTCATCCTCCGTCTTTTTGAGATGGGTTCCGGTATTCATCGTAAATAATATAGTAGACTAATTCATTATTTTAAGATTAAATTATAAATAAAATATAAGCTACAACATATGACATAATAATCAAAACCAGTGAAATTCTCAGTTTGTGAAAGCATAAAATAATATTTAAATTTCAAAGCAATTTTTTCGAAATTTAATCAAAACAAAGTTCTTCTCTTTAGCAACAACGTAGCCAAAAATATTAACAAATTATATCATATAACGTTGCAATAAATAATCAGATGCATCCTGGCGTCCAAACTATATCATGCGCATGTATATAGCTGTACGGATTTACTATTTTCTAAGAAACGAGAAACTTGAAATATATGATTAAATAATATAAAATTTCTCAAGAACTATTTGCCATAGCGACATGAGTTTTAAAATCAATCGATACAAAATTTTATTTCTCTATTTTAGAATATTAAATTTGAAAAATTAAAAAAGTCAGGAATTACTTTAAAAATTTAAAATTTCTGAAATTTCGGTGCTCTAACAGAGTGAATAATGCTGTTTTAACGCTCGCACGGTGTTTAGTGCGAATTTTATTTGTGGTGACGCAGAGCGTTACCGATCCAATGAGAAACAGATGTGGGCTATTATATTAGTGATTTTAAGGAGAAAGTAAAATATTTCCATAAGAAAAAATGAAAATATATTTGGATTTTTAATGTTATTTGCTTTCTTTTCTCATTCCAGATTCACATGCAAACTGTGAAGTTGGAGGAGGAAAACAGACATACTGAAGACATGGAAGACGTTACAAGATTACAACGAGTTGAGGTGATTCAGACACGGACAAAGATTATGCCTAAAGATAGTGATGTAAGCTCCTCGATCCTGACCTTTTAAACCCATCTACTTCAAACAAAGGAGAAAAAAATGACAACTTATATCAAAAAGCAAACATTATTGGTGATTTAGAGAATATTACCTTTGTAAACGACGATGAGTGAAACTATTTGTCTCAGGAACAATGTCTTCTCGAAAAGTTTAATAAATATCTATTGCACAAAGGGTAGAGAGACTTGGGTTAGAAATGTAGATGCCTGGCTTGCAATGTAGGAAACAAAAGATTAGTTCAGGTGAGGAATATATCAGTTAAAAAGCACTTAACACAAAACTGCTGTGCATGGGTTATGAAACCACCATGTTCATGCCAGCTAGAAGTGTTACGATAGGTTGTTTAACGATATTTTTAAACATATATAGGACGAAGAAAAACGATGTAATGTAGAAAGCAATTCATTTTATCTTGCTTCAGTAGCTATCTAATGAAAGGTTTTCAACAAAAGACATAATGTTCCCCAAAATCCAAAAAAAAAATACTCACACTTGTAGATTTTACAATCAACAAATCAAAATAAAAGTATGTGAGGTTATATTTATAAACACACTTACTCAAATTGTTGTGGTAAATTCTCTACAAACCGCCTACTATGGGTGTGTTAAAATTGTTAGATGGAGGAGACACTACCAACAAACAAAATACCAGAAAAGAGTTTAGTAAATGTTATTCACATATTTCTTCCTTCCCTTGCTAAGTGAGAGCCATTATGGTGGGAGAAATCCACACTCAAATTAACCTTGATCCTGAGTTTAATAAAGAAAAATGTATGACTTATACCTATAGTTTTAGAAGACAACAAACACATGAAGAACTTATTGCTGAAAATGGAAATATTCTTTTATGTTCTTTCAAGCAACTTAAGATTTCTTCAACCACCAGAGATTCACATGTGACAATTTGTAATCTTTCAAGCTAGACTTACTGGGATAACTGTTTTACCCTGAGTAGACAGTGACAAACTATCTGAATATGACACACCTCTACAGAATCCCAAAGAGAATACATATCTAAAAAAGTGAAATACCAAAAATGAAAAAAACAAATTCCATTCAAACAAAGTTCTAATTGGGATCTGGTCAAAAAATGTTTCATACAGCTGTTAATAAATTGGTATAATTTTTTACAAACGTGGCCATTGAATTACACTCTTCTTGATTCATCAGACAACAGTGTTCACTGCATGTTGTGGGATGAAAGTAAACCTGTTAGAGGTGGCGAGAAAATCTCATCAGCTGTTTTAAAATGGGTCGAAAGTGTAATTCCTACTTCGGATGTAAATGAAATTACTACGGTCAGATAATTGTTATGGCAAAATAAAAAAAACCCTTTTCGGCAAGCTTGAAGGCAAAGGTAGATTCCTTTATGTTAATGTTACAAAAGTAATGAAATATTACATATTGATCAACACAGACATAGCCAATGACTATTGTTTTTACACATTGCAATATTTACGCTATGAATCTCTTTTCATGACATTTAATTTTTCTACTATATCAAGGTTTTATCATTCCATTTTTCATTCCAAAAAGTTATGTTAAATTTTTTGGTCAGTGCATTGATTTTTAAAAAATCTCAACACATATCATTCAACAGGTAGGAGTCATAAAGAAATAAACAACTCAGTAGTGCAAATATCTCCTAGATAACAATAAGCCAGCCTGTCTGAAACAGTAGCAAGAAATTGACACTTGACACGGATGAAGAACTACTCTAGATTTAAAAATCAGTTTATTTAATCTAGGTTATCATATAATTGTGCGAACGTTTCTTTGTCATATGCTAAAATCACACGACATGAAACAATTAAACATTACTAGAATGGGCTCATTTAGAGAACCCCCTGGTTACAGAGATAATAGTCACTAAATTCTTAACACAGAAGAAAATAAAAATTATTAAACATTGTGAGTTCCAAACTTAATACGTTTGTGTAAAGCATAGGATATTGTTCGCTCCAACTACTAGTTTGGCTCCTTTTCTAATTTATAGCAACATTTTAACGCCGCCATCCTGCATCTCTGCCAGAATTAGAAGTTGTTGTTTGGTTTTCATGTCTGCAAGTGGTATGAGCATTGGAGCTCGCCTCTGTATTTTATATCATGTTTTTTATTAGATATTGAAACTCATATCTACTCTACCACATGAGTAACGCATTGGATTATACATATTCAAGATTTTTTAATATTTCACAATGCATTCACTTCATGTGTGACATCGCAGTTACCATGTTCAATTTTATTACAATTGTTCGCAACTGGCTCTTGCATGAGCATATTCAACTTATGCCAACAGGCAGCAGCCATTGAATTTATATCTATATATATTTGAATAACCTGTAATGTAAATAAATCATATATTATAAATATTCAATACAGTCCGCTCAATTCGACGAATAAAACGCAAACAGATATCAATACAGCCATTTTGACCAGTAAATTTAAATCTCCATCAACAGTTAGAAGCAAATACTCAGGCAGAAAACCCCAAAACAATTATAAAGTTAATTAGATGTTTTTCTATATAAAAAAGGATAAAGAGAACTCTTATATATCTTTTATGGCTATTTTATATTAAATTTATTAAACAAATCTTGGTGCAGCCATGTTTAGTTGAATATCAAATTAAAGTAATCTGGCAAATTAACAAATTATCAAATTAACTATTAAAATTAACTGTTTGATGAATTAAAATGAACTATTTACTTAAATAAAATTAAATATTTAATTAATTTTGACGATATCTTCACTAAAACCTTTTTTAGAGCATATAGTATATGCCAGCAATCTTGTAATTATCTTATAATTATCTTAATTTTAAAAAAATTATTGCGTCTATGTATGTATGCTCCACATCTCCTAAACCACTGGACTGATTTCAACCAGAGTTAGCACACTTTTTATTTAAGACAAGAGAAATTCCCCTTCAAATTTTCAAAGCCCAAAAGTTACTTAAAATTTCAGTTAATTAAGAATTAAGCAAGTCGTTTTTCCGCATTATCTTCGGAAAACATTATCTCACGAAACTATTTTTACACCTTCAGTGACAAAAATTTCATTTCCATACAATTTTTTTCTCTCATTTTAATATGTTTTAAAATTAATTTTATAGAGAATTCGCAACAATATTCTTTATTGTTGAAGAACAAGCATAATTCGAATATATATATAGTTGCCAGAATACATTCACAGAATTCTGGACGAATGTTGAAAGAAAATTTTAAAAATAGACTATTAACAATTTATATCAGGACCAACTGATGATTGATTCATTTTTATTCTTTAAATTGATGAAAAAATTAACTAGTTAATTTAATTGTTTCAACATATCCATTGAAACCTTTCTTTTACTTCAGTAATTGTTAACAAATTTGAAGTAGCTATATAACTAATAATTTATGGAGAAAACGGCTGTTTTTAAAAATCGTTTGTTTCAATTGATATTCTCATTTTAATTAAAAACGTTTCAGATACGAAAAAAAATTGTGTATTATAATTTTTATACAATAGTAGTTTTTACATTAGAAATATTAGACATGAAAGCATTTTAATCCGGAGAAAAGCCAGGTATATCAGCTTGTTTACCGTGTAAAAAGTGGGAGTGAATGCGGCTGATGGGAGCTCATAACTTCTAAGTAATTCTTGCCGTTAAAAAACTTCAAAATAAAAGAATATCTGTTGCTAATAGGCTCCATTACATTTTTTTTGCAACACAGTAAATAATTTTTTAAGTATATTGTTGGGACCTCGACAGTTTATTGTTGTAGGCAGGTTATCGTTGTAGACAGTTTGAGGATATGCGCATCCAGTTTTTATATTTGCTTTCAAGTATTGATGTACTAACATATTTTATTGCGCTTACTGATTCAACTTACAAATAATCGCAGATATAAAGTTGTAATAACAGCAGCAACCAGTTTAGTACTTTATCAGTTTCCAAGTTATTTGTAGTTTTTCCTCAAATGCCAATGCCACCATCCTAGACTCAAGGTTTTATTTTAAGCAAACTTTCATGAAAAGAGAAGAGAATCCTTCTTCCTCAGAAACAACTCTTTTTAAGTAGGAGATTTAATTTATTTATTTAAAAATGCCTAAAAAACTAACATTTTCAGATTTAAAGTTAAGGCCAAATTTAAATTTCTAATCACAAATAACTAAATAAATGCTAAATTTTCAGAATTTCGTCTTGAGAAAGCCGTGTTGTCGTATATCATTCTCCCAGGAAACTGACTTTTTCGCACTTATCATAGGGAAAAGTAAGCTGCTACAAATGTACCATTTCATATAACGTCAATTTCATGTAACATGTATATCTGCGAGAGTCATCTAAATATGGAGGATAATACCTTTGTGAATGATACTTTGCGGATGCGCCTTTTATTAGTATCTTACTGACTGCTCATGTTGTGGGCATTTATTTTGAGTAGAAATAAAGTGCCAGTGTTCAGTTTTCTTTCAATTTCTTTCTTTGGCTTTTTAATACAAATAAGAAACACCTTTGCCAATTATTTATTTTGACAATTTGTGCCATTACAATGATCGAAGTGAAGATTTGAAGGGATGCCCGATTCCACTTACATTCCAAATCATCAAGAACCAGTAAAACTAACTAACGTTTTATCAAAGGACAATAATATGATACAACGAACTGCGAATTAAAAGGAATAAATAAAATCAGTTTAAATAGAAAAGCAAAAGAAGACAACGTACAACAATGCATCATGAATTATTTGCATTAAGTTCAAATTTAGAATTAATACAATGGAACCTCGCTTAACGAGCATAATTCGTTCCAGAAGCTTACTCCTAATGCAAAACACTCGTTAAGCGAAACAATTTTTCCATAAGTTCATGTGAAATATAGTACTGAATCCAAGCCGAAAAAATAGTCAACAAATTTTATGTTTAGTGATTATTCAAAGAAAATTATAGATAAGATTGTTAAGGATTGTGAATCATCATTTTTCTATTATAGCAGAATCAAACAACATGAAAAGCGGATACTATTTGCAGAAAACAAAACAAAAAAAAATCGATATAATAAATTTATTATTTATGATACAACGCTATAATTAGAAGGATTGAGTTTAATGCTTCATTTAGAAATTTTACTAGTGTTTCTAAATGTTTTAATAGATTTGTTGATTTTTTATTGAGTTATGATACTTGCCTAATTCTTTTTTTATTAGGAAGCTATCTAGAGACATTTGTTTTAGCCGACGCTTAAAAATTTGGCGAAAATGCGACATAGCATTATCATAAAATACATTTGTAGCTCCCATAGCCACTGCCTTATTAGTGTAATGCTTCTCAATATACGATGCAACAGTTTCCCATTCTTTCAGTGTTTCTCTTATTACGGTTGAAGATTCTTGCTTTGCTATTACCTCCTTCTTTGTCAAACTCTCTTCCATAACTTCTTGTTGTAAAACACAATGAGCTACATAGGCACTTGTCAGCTCTTGGCTGTGCTCTTCCACAAGCTTATCGATATTTTTGTTATCCACCTCCAGTTCCATGATCTTGTCCAAAGACACAATCTCGTTGACTATTGACTCCACATGGTACTTAGACTCGTCAGTGTCATATTCAACAACATTTTCGGCCAACACTTCTTCCTAATAGAAGTGAGGATTCTTTGGTATCCCCTTTCCAAGAGTTTCCGATCATTTTGAGGCAGAAAACAATGTGAAAGTGATGTTTCGATATTATCTTAGAATAAGGTTGGTTCTTATACCCCATGCGTGATAAGAACCCACTACTTGACATTTTGTTTGATAGGAATTAAAGCAAAATAAAAGCTACGTAGATATGACAGTGGCAGGCGAAAATTCCGGGATATACTCTTCCAAAATCAGTCAAATAGATGGCATTGCTACTTGCACGTGGAACGCAAATGAACTCATTGGTAAAATTCCTGATCTTCGGGAATTTATTAATATACATAAGACGGAAGTAATGTTAATCCAAGAGACTCACCTTATCGGCACTGACAAAATTTATATTCTTAATTACACCTTTTACTCTACACCTAGTCATACTGTCAATTATTTTACACAGGTAGTAAAATACTTAATTTTGATGCAATTTACAGTTTCTGCCTATCAGTACAACTAACTCAGTACACAGTGAACGCGGGTTTATAATGTAAATTATTTCAGGCAATTGTTAACAGAAATTTTTCTTTATTTGCAAATTTCATATCATTGATTGGAGCAATACGTAACTGAACGAAGTACAG
>BGPR01055223.1:0-10060 GCA_013235015.1 Araneus ventricosus
ATTTAATCACAATAAGCGGCTTCCCACCTTCTTATATTCAAAATTCCTTTTCTTCAAATTTTCTTGAATCTCCTTCTTTCAAAGTATGTACAGTGTACTATTGCAATCTAGTTTATAGCCAATAGCCGGAATAGATCGACAATTCTCTATCAAAAATTGATAATATTAAACGACAAAGTGACTGGCTACCTAAACTATTATTTTGTGCATTTGAATGTCGTTCTGGACCAGAGGTTTCTGATAACATGAAATGATAACCCTAACCACGACTGCCAATAAGCGGCTCCATTCTCATATTCACATAAAATTCCTTTTCTTCAAACTTTGAATTTCTTCTTCAAAGTATAAATGGTGTAATAAATTATTACATTGTAATTTAGTTATAGTTGGTATAATTATATTGATTAGGTATGCCCTTCATTAATGCATTGCTTGAAAGTTTCATAACAGCAACGAAAAAATATACGGTTCTTAATTCTTACCATTCATCAACCTTACTCAAACACGACGCATCGTTAATAGTCTAATTCTGAAACTTTAAAATTAAAGATAATTTTAATAAAAAGTGAAAAGAAATGAAAACTGAATCTACTACTCAATGAAAAATACCAAAGAATTAGTATCTCTTTAAATTTCTTATGACCTCACACATCTCTTAATGAAAGAAATAAAACGAAGAGAATGAGTTGAAATTAAGCCAATTTTAAAAGGAAAAAATGCAACAACTTTCGCTAATTGAATTTGAAATTGACTTTAAGTAAGTAGTTAATAGTTAATTTAATTTTTCTGCTAAAATAGATTTCTTTATTGTAGCACTTTTGGTTAAATAAATTACCCAATGTCTTTTTTCCAGTAATAAAATTTATTGGCAATCTAGAACCAACGAGATTCCGTATTTTGTATTGTTAGTGATAAACTTCCTTTAAGAGTTGCATTATTTTCTCAGCACTATGCCATAATTATCAAGGGCTGATTAGTCTTGTTACTTTCTAGAGTTTTATTACGTTTGAAGGTTTTAAACTTTATCAATATTTTGAGAAATAAATGGTTTTACAACAGTCTGGAATGCTTGTTAATGTGACATCATCATAGTTATTTCAATGTCTGAACATCGCTGAAAAGTCGATTTTCGACCAAAAAATTCCAATTTTAATTTTTACGTTTCTCGATTGTTCATTTACCTTCTAAAACATATCTACTTTGTCGGTACGTTAATTAGAAGATGAGATATTAAATTGTCAAAACCGAAACCGAAGTGTTATTTAATTAAATCGAGTTGTCATTTAATGGGACAGAAACCTCATCAAAAATCTTTAAACCTGCATTTTTTCTAAGTTAATAAGGATGTCAGTATATTTTTTAGGAAATTTTTAAAGTTTGATATTAATGAGGCAAGAAAACTAAAATTTTACTTTTCCTTAAAAATTAGATTTTATGTATATTTTCAAACTTCAAACATGATAACCTGATATTATCATCTGGATTGTTCTAAATTGTGAACACTTTCTTCAAAATGTTTCAGTGAATATAACTAGGAATAATGTGGTATACAGAACAATATTTTTGTATCTCTTTATTTGAAAATGATAAAAATTAATAATGCAATCTTATAATGATTGTTCGATTGGCTCTAAAATTTTATTTATCCAAAGAATATGCTAAGATTCTAGCATACACCATCCATAGTATGTAAATGTTTTAGTGTTAGTCTATTTTGAATTCATACAAAAAAGTTTGACCTAGCATTGCCTAGAAGTTTTAAATTTCCCCAAAAAAGCAGAAATTTGATTTTAAAATTTGTAATAATTTAGTTTTCAAAAAAATCATACTCTAATACAGAATCTCTCAAATTCGAGTCTTTTTTTTAACATATTTTGGTGTTTCATTTCATCACCTTAAAAAAAAGTGTCTGAACGTAGTTCGACATTATGAATTAATACTATGCTAACAATGTATAAACTGCCATTAAATTAATTTTCTAATTAATTGTTTTTGAGTCTTTAATTTGATTTGAATTGAATATTTACTACATTTTAAAACACAAAATGTTTTACTTTTAAAAAAGTAGCTTTATAATTAAACTCGCGTACGGTTCTGCTAATTTAATGGATAACGAAATCCGTCTCCAACACGTAATGCGAAAATATAAAGTGAGTTTTATTTCATATTTTCGTTTCTGTTTTGCCTGTAGGTGGCTTCTCTTTGAATATCACGTTAATGAGAGAGAAAAGTTTTAAAACACAATTTGCAGACAATGTATTTTATTATTGATGAAGACTAAGTACATAAAGTTCAAATAAAAAACGTACCTTTATAAGTATGTAAAGGTGTATATTTTCATTTGTAATTATTGTCCTTGTTTGTCAGACCACTAATTCACTTGTTGGTCTTTGATCGATTTTTATAAAAAATATTTTGAAATCTTAAATGTTTTACCGAAAATTTATTGCGTCGACAACTACAGATAATTAAGCTAGAAAGAAGTTAACAACGTACCATCTCGATAACGCTGAAGTGTAACAAATTTTAAAAATCAGAAACGTCAAGGGACTAAAAAAATCAGTTACAAAATTCACCTTTTCAAATGTTACAACAGTTCCAAGTTAATAAAAGTGGCAACAAAATTGTAGAAATGGGGAAAAATACAGAAAATCCCTTACCAAATACGAGAACATCATTTTCAGAAACGGAGGCCTCCCTGCGCTTCCGCGCATGCGCTGTAAGAGTTGATTACAAAATAGTGAAGTTAAAAATGGAGAGGAAGATAATGCATTTTATTTAGCACTATATAGAAAGATTTTATTTTTTACTTATTGATTTGTTGTGGGCATAAAAAAATACATCTAATTGATGTGAAGGTCATGATCAGATATATCCCGGAAAGTTTCATCATACTATTCGTCTTGTCACTCCTTTCAGAAGTAAAATCGTCCAAAAGTATATAGTAGAGCCGGCTTGAAAAAAAGTGGGTCTTAACAAGCAGTAACAAAATATTGTTCCAGCAACGGACTATGACAACCACTTTGGGACATCTACACCATAAAGGTGTCCGCATGACAGTCATCATATGAGCGCATTTCCGGAGTTCTTGTTAGAATTGTACCTCAGTACAAAATGTAAACACCTTCCATTCTTCAGCCTTTCCCTATTTTGATGTTGAAATCATGCATGTGCGCAAAAGCAAAGTGTATATTCTGATCCACATATACAATAATTTATAGACTTAATCTTGTCGTTTATTACTTGGCACAATTCTATAAAAGAATTTGAATGTAAGAAATTATAAATAATTAAATTGTTTTATATATTTCCATTACATAAAATATCGTTAATAAATCTAATAACAAAGATATTGTCCATAACCAGAGTAAAATTTGTTGATACCCACTGGAAAAGGTTACAATATGTGATTTTATTTAATTTTCTAACATGTTTTATAGTAAAGTTTTTGATAATACTATAATTTAGTTTTTGATTAATTCGCTGTTAGAAAATGGATATGGAAGTAACCGTCTTTCACTAATGCTAGAGATGTCAATCCACTTTTTATTATTTCTAATTCAGAGAAAGATCTTTCTGCAATAATGACGGTAATTTTCGGTGTAACTTAGTTGTAACAAAAATTAGAGATAAATTAGAGATACTAATAGATCATTATAAACTTTAATAGTGTTCAAATTACATTGAGTGATTACGTCCCTCAAATCTTATCTGATTTACCCATCATCGAGCAGTTAGAATGAAAAGGCCAGCTGTGGGTTTCCGTGACAATACAATATTATGCAAAAAATTGCAATCTATATCATTTTAAACCTGTCAAATGATACAAAATTTTTTAGCCTCATATTTAAGATAAAGTTTGGAAGCAGGTAACCTCAATGTTATTTAGGTTGTAAATAACATTAACAGTTACAGGAGAATACGCTAAAATTCTTGGCGCTGCACCGATGAATGAATGTGAATAGCTGTGTTTTGAAAGTGTCTTGGGTTTACTGATTAGAATTCGCCAACAACCAGATTTTTTTACTGTGTGCGCCAAACGTTTCGTAACCTGAGAAAAGTGAGAAAGTTGTGATCGATCTCTTTTCATTACATTGTTGATAATAATTGTAAGTTATCACGTAATATATTGCGGATTTTTTTTCTTGAAAAATTAATTCATTAAATATTTAAAAATGTAATATACAAGGTAATAATTGTAAGTCACGTACCATATTACGGATTTATATTTCATAGAAATCATTACTTAAATCATTTTAAAAAAATGTAATTGAAATATATGTATTGTAATAATTTTAAAATGTGTTTTATAAATGCAGGATTCAATAATTGAATTAGGTACTATGCCTACCATGTCGTGTGTGTATTCTGTGTCATTAAAAAGTAGAAAATAAAATAAATAAAATTAGTAAGTTTTTATTCGCGAAAATGAAAACGTGTTATTGAAAATATTTTTCTGATTGTACAAATGAAGGTTCGAATGTTGTATCGCCTTACGTTTAGAATATTCCATTTGTTTTAAAATATATACAAAATATAAGATGTTATATATATGCCCACCTTTTAGACGAACCATGTATTTGACATTGTAATCAGAAAATTATTTTCATAACTTTAAGTTCATTTTCTTGTCCAACCTCTTATACATTTTCTAAGTTCTTTCAACACCAAGGTTTATGTTCATTTTCGTTCTTTCAACTTTATGTTCAATTTCAGTTTTTTTCAACTTCTTTTGCGTTCATTCTTCTTGCTCTTCAAACTTTGCATTATATTTTTTTCGTCTTTTCCAACTTTTGCGTTCATTTATTTTCGTTCTTTTTCAACGTTCATTTCATTTAAAGTAAGGTTTTGAATAAAGTTTATAAACTTAATTTTTCCCCTCATTTTATACCATCGAAAGCCAAACGATTAGATTTTACAAAAGTCGAGAGAAATATTCCAAGAGCATATGTATTATATAAGGAACATAAGGAACATATATTCATAGTGAAACTGTCCCAAAGTGTTATACTGGTTTTAAAAAACGATCAGTGAGATAAAATGTTCAACAAAAAATCAAAGAATATAGGGGAAAAAAAAGTAGAACCCTTTGCCACATACATAAAACGCATTATAGACGCTATTCTACCTTTTTTTTCCGCCATTTTCCCCTTTCAACTCTCTTTTTTTTCCCTTTCGTAATCAAAGAAATAGTAGAAATGAGATAGTGCCTGTTTTCAGCTGTTGCATTTTGCAAAGACAGATAAAAAATGGCCCATCTGCCATTGGAAAAATGCGGATCCATTAAAAAATCCCTCAGGCAATTTTTTCATACCGGTCCACAGAAAAAACCGGACAGGATGAATTTGTTTCTGCAAATATTGGTTTGATTTATAGAAACTAAACACCCTCTGACCTAAAAGGGATGTAAAAGTTACCTAAGAAAGTTAATAATAAAAAAAAGAACTTATTAAGAGCCTTTGAAATTTAATATTGAATTGCATTCTAAAGGATTGCAAATAATAAAAAGACCATTCTATTAGAAACCTTTCCAAATAAAATATTTTCAGTTGGGAAAGACGGCTTAAGCTTTCTGGCCAGATTGTTTTGAACATTTTGAGCCTGAATGGTTTTGAAAATGCAGTCTTATACAGTTACACCATAAACGTAACATTTATCCATAAATACCAAACTTAAATACACTTTAACGTTTATAGTAATATTTGCAAACATTACGGTATAAATATAGAAAATAATACAATGGAGAGAAAATATTGCTCTAGCGGTTATATTATTGGAATTTTAAAAATTTTGATGACTTATGTTATAAAAAAATTACCCATTGATGTATGTAACAGTTAACGAACAATGTTTCAGTGATTGATTTTAACTTATCTTAGGCTATTGCTTATTATCCACGACTAGATTTTGTTCATTGATGCCAGAAAAGTTAATCAAATTCTATTATAAATTTCGTTTTTCAATTGTCCCTAGAACAAAAAATTGCGGAGTATGTATCGATTGTACAGGGTTCCCATTTAAATAAGGGCCACTCCCTCCCAACTTCAGAAGGACGGCAGCTATAGTCTTCAAAGTAGTGTCTAGGTATAGTAAAACGTCTATGCGTTATGCGATGAGACCACTTACAACGCCATCTCCTGGCAAACTTTGGAGTTAGTGCTCCTATCTCGAAAACGGTACAAAATAGCGGATAAAATGTCAACTACAAAGTTGCAGAGTTTTATCGATTAGTACAAAAAAAGGCACCTTGTGCATATTAATTCGAAGAACAAAATGCTTAAAATACACAGTTGTTTGTTCGCGATTTCCGGAACTGTGACGTCACAAAACGCGTTAAAAAGAGAGAGAAAAGAAACCAGTTACTTATCACAAAATACCTTTATTTTCGGTGTTCAAAGTGCTCTCCGTCATCTACAATACAGATTTGAGTCCCTTTTTGAATTTCACTATTTATACGTTTTAGCATACAGTTTGTACGCTGCTAGCGCAAGTAACAGTAATACAGTAGAACCCCGTTAATCCGAACTAATTGGGACCGGTGCCTGTTCGGATTACAAAAAATTCGGATTACCCGAAATGCCGACAAAAATCGAAAAGAAAAAGATGTGTGTTAAAACAAAAATACTCAGTACTACTATCTCTTGAATTCTTTTATTCAAAAGCAATAGAAAGAGAATATGTCTCCCCTTTTCATTAGAATAATGGATGTGCTCCTGTATGAAGTAACCTTATCTTACTGCGAATTGCATGAATTTCTTCAATGTGTACAATATTATGCATGCTGAAAAAGTCCTTTTTTGTTTTTAGTATGTATTTTTAAATCTTTTCAGGTAATCTTGACAATTACATATAATTTTGGAAAATAAAATCGGTCCGGATTAACCGGAATTTCGGATTAGCGGGGTTCTACTGCACATTACGGAAGTCCGGTAATGTTGGTGGACCTGCTGTTTGAGTTATTCTCACAGGAAAAAGTATAATGAGGTCATTTTTTGCTCTAAAAATAACATTTTCTCTTTTTGTCTGCATCACAATTTCGGAAATAGCGAACAAACAAATGTGCATTATAAGCTTTATGATCTTCATATTAATATGCACAAGGTGTCTTTTTATACTAAATAGATAAAGATATACAACTTTGTAATTGACAATTTTTCGCTATTATGTACCGTTTCAGAAATAGGAACGCTAACTCCGGAGTTTGGCAACAGATGGCGCTGCATGTGGTCTCATCGCATAGCGCGTAGGCGTTTTACTATACCTAGACACCATTTTCATGACTATAGCTCTCATCCTTCTTAAGGTAAGATGGGGTGTACCTTATTTAAGTGGGAACCCTGTATATTTTTACAATAGAGTGACAGTGAAGTTTTCGAAAAAATAGTTGGAAGTGCTATTACGACTTAAGTACTGTTCGTTTCAAAAACTTGAGACTGGCACTTATGAACGATTTTACTCCGGAAAGGGGTGACAGGTAATGAGTAATATGAACGCATGTCCGGGTTTCTTTGTTAGATCATGACCTTCGTCCGATTAGGCGTATTGTTTTTTATTAGTCTTTGCAGCAAATCGATAAACGAAAATAAAATATTTCTGTATAGGGTAGAGCGTGGTAAAACTGGGTACCCTTGATTCTAGCGCTAGTAGTTCTCCTTTCTATCGGACAGATACTGAATAAGTCTCTACTAGTCAAGAAAAAGGAACAGTCATAGTTACGTGTTGTAGCTGTTAAATTCGCTTCATCTGTGAAGGTTTATTTGTTTTAAGACGTCAACTCTCTATTATTTGTTTGATTTTAAACTAGCCTGACTTAAAAATCATTACAGTTATAAAAACTACTCTCACTTCCAAAAGTTAAGCACAATTCCTTTGATGGGAAAAATTTGGATTTAATATGAATATTATGGTTTCCAATCAGTTGCGGAGAATCGTGGGACATACTATCGTCGTAACTCACATTTTACAGTGAAGATTCGGTCACGAGAGCAATTAGGGTGGCCACCAGAAAGGGATGAAGGCGATATTGTTTCACAGAAAGCTGATAACGAGATGTAACTTTTATCAATGGTTATGCTTGATGTGCATAATATTTACATGCATTTTCGTAAACACGGCACAAATATTCGGGAAGATATAAAGGTTTTCTTTAAAAATCCCGAATTTTCCCGCATGTTTTTTGTTATAACATGCAGATTTTTCAACCAAATTTTACGAAACTTTCGGAATACTTGGCTATATGTAAAAGAAGCATATCAGTAAAATTTGGATGAAACAATTTGAATAATACAGGAAATATAAGCATTTGTAGTAAATAATTTTTTACTGCGCATGTGCGAAACGTAATGTAATTTTTCTTTCATATCTTTAAAGCCAGATATATAGGGCAACTTATATAAAAATTCCAGTTCAATACCATTAGTATTCAGACAGATATAGGCATTGCAAAAGCTGAATTGCTTTTATTCTCTAAGAGAAAAAAAATGATGAAGGTTTCTCAGCTTCTCTTAGAGTGTTCCGAAATTCCTCAAGTTGCCGTGCCGATATCTTTATGAATACTAGTAGTATTTAACTGGAATTTTTATATAAGTTGTCCTATATCTCTGGCTCTAAAGATATGAAAGAAAAAGTACGCTACGTTTCGCGCATGCGTAGTAAAAAATATTTTACTTCAAATGCTTATATTTCCTGAACAAGATGGGTCAAACTCTATTTCCGCCTTTATCCCTTTCTGGTGGTCACCCTAATTGCCATCGTGACCGAATCTTCACTGTAAAATGTGAGTTACGACGATAGTATGCCCCACGATTCTCCGCAACTGATTGGGAACCATAGTATTCATAATAAATCCAAATTTTTCCCATCTTAAGAATTGTGCTTAACTTTTGGAAGTGAGTGTATATTTAGTACAGCTTATTATACGTTTACTAAGGATTAATACCCTATAGTACAATAAAGGATTTAGTCTAATAGTTGCGCGATTCTATTCCTTTTTCTATAACCTCTGCACTCGGGGTAAAACCGGGTACTCCAAGTGGCGTAAGGCCGGGAAAATCAGTATTTATGGTTCCTCCGATTAAAACTATAAAAACACATCAGACGTTAGTTGCTTATATTTCAATGATGCATTTTCTAATTTAAACAAAGAAAAAGAGTTAATCCAATGTAAAAACTGTCTTAGCTGTGCCCATGGAAGCTGCAGTGGCGAGGAGGAAGAAGACAACTGCTTTACATGCGAATTTTGTAACTAAAATTCTTAAATTGTCATAAAATAAAAATGATTGCAACTCTTCCATTGGAAATCGACCTTTCCTAATTTCCCGTAACGCTAACATGTGTAAACGGTTTTACACCACTAGTGGAGTAGTTTGACTTTTTTAATGAAAAAATCATTGATAAAATAAGTAATAAAACTGTGACTTTTCTGGAAAGATATATTATAGTCTAATAAACAATCTACATTATTAAAATTCGACGTATATGTATGTGAGGCTATCTTCTCACGAACCGCTGAACGGAGAAGCGCGCGGAAAGTGCCAAAAGATGGGGAATAATCCAAGGAATCCGTTTTGATCATTTAAATTCCGAAATTTTAATTAGTACAAAGATATTAATTAGAAACTAGTATACAACAATACTTTTCGTTGTTGCAGCTCAATTCAAACAGTTTTCATTGTTTAAACAAGTATTCAATTCCGTGTTTCTGTTTCATTGTTGAAACAAGCAACGACACAATATGGATCGCTCAACAATGCAATATGGATGCCGTTGTGTGATGGGTTTGGCAATTGATACAAAGAAACACAGAAATCAAAATCGCTCAAATAGGATTTTTACTAAAAATGTACTTCTCCGTGAGATTTAACTTTGAGATTTCATGAATGTAGTGCATCTTGCTTCATGCGTTTATAAACTGGACGCTGGATTATGAAAAAATATGTTTTCCCAGCAACGCTGGTTTATCTAAGCGTTTGTGACACATGACCTCACTTCTTCTCTCCGCCAGGGAATGACGCATTATTCGAGATAGCAAATGATGCAATCATTTTTATTAGTTTTTTTT
>BGPR01055224.1:0-10060 GCA_013235015.1 Araneus ventricosus
AAGAGTACAAAGATACTGAGAAAGTTCACAAAATATCATTTTGTTGAATATAGGTAATTAAATTTTAAAAGAAAGGTATTTATTCACCAGAGTGACTTGTTTATATAACCACTTATGGCCAGTGCAACCTTAGAACTTATTTACCGCATTACCATTAAGAGTATACTCAATTTATGAGAATGACTTACCATCTTCATCCTCTTCCACAACTGGATATATTTTAGGATCAGCACAAAGTACATAGTATGACATTGACACTCTCCTTAACCACACTAATGATGGACCTTCCACATAAAGTGCTTTTTCTTCTGTATGTTCTTCAATAAGCTTTTGCTGTGTAGGAGCTTGAGCACTTACGATCCATGTTTTATCAACAGAATCTTCTAAATCTTCAGCCTAAAGAAGATAGATTATTGTGAAAATTATATTTAGAATGTTAGTCAATATTTATTTTCAAAGGTCATAATTTTACTTAAATATAATATGGAGAGATTGCACATATATCAGTCATAACAAATTAAAATTTGAAATGTGCAATAAAAACTGTAATCATAAGTGTATATTTAAAAGCCTTTGTTAATAGTATGGATCCCAAAACACAATGCAAAATTTTCATTATTTTTTAAAAAATATTTATCAGAAAAATATAAATCAATAAAGGAAAATTTGGCTTTTTTTGTTGCTAAGGAGACTTTTATTTTCACTTACTACTGATAGTATTTCTATTTCATTTTAATATATAAGTAATAAAAAATCCACAGCTAAAATATGATCAAAGATTCACCAAAATGTGGCTTGCATACAATTCCAAACTATATGGTTTTTGAATTGCAAGCAAACCACAATATTTCTTACCAAAATTTGATTCAGCAATGTATAAGTTTCATTTTTCTACATAATGTCTTACTTTAACAAAGAAAAAAAATGCATAGAACTTTGTGTAAATATATATAAATATATAAGTATATTTCGGTCTGTTAAAGCCAAGTCATAAGTATAATAGTATTTTCAGTTGTTGGCCAAGTCAGTATAATCATCGAAAGTTTCCTATGGTGAAAAAAAAAAGTAACTGCTAAAAAATTATTCAAAATATAAATACAATTTTCAACTAAATATGACAATCATAATCCTGCCTATTAAAAACAGTTTTTGCAATGCACAAAGATAATACTCTAGAAAATGTAAAAGAAAAAACCTGTACAATCATAAAAGACATGATTACAGAGAATTAAATTTGCAATAAGGATTGAAAGATAAAATAAAATTGAATATAACATGGGAAAAAAAAAAAACCATGTCTTAGAGTTCAGTTTTTTTGGATAAATAACATACATTTATAAAATTGCATATGAAAAATCTACAACAGAAATTTGTTTTTAGAGAAATCAATTCAGACAGATAACAGTAAATAATTCTTTTTTGTTCAAAAAATGCTCTATTTAAAAACAGGGGGGAGGCACTGCATTATATAGAAAATTAAAAACCAGTTGGTAAGTTTAATGTACCTATACAGCAAAATGCATTAACAGCAGAAAGATCTATGCAAAGTCGCAGCAAGATGCTGACTCATTTCCAGCTTCAATAAAAACTGTATTCATTGAGATATAGTTTTTAAATGTTTAGGTATGACGGTGATAAATTTTTCATCCATATGCTCTTATAAAAAAAGAGTGACAACCCTCTGAGACAGTAGAAAGCACTCTCTCAAAAGAAGAAGGAAAGATGATAACAGAAAGCAAATAGAAATGAGATAGGCAGGTTTGAAATCTACCAGCTAAAATATGTAAAATTGAAGGTGCAAACAAAAAAGAAAACCCAACCAATAACAAGATTTCTGGTTGATTGAATAACCGAGTCATTTTGAATAGCAACACGAGAACCTTACAAAATAGATCCTATTATGAGCATCTCATGTAGGAGTCCTTACAAGGAGGTGCATGCCATCAGTGGCAATTGAGCCATCATCCAGCCACAAACACTATTATTGTGCCATCAAGGGAGCCCAGAACCTGCTTTACTTATATGGCAGCATCTCATCCTCACAATCGAGAGGACCACTTGGTAAGTATTTGAAGAGCATACTGTAACTACAGAACAGTTATTCTGTTTGAGATTACCTCACCTTAGTTAAAAGCAAGAGCAGAAACCATGGCAGAAATAGTAGTACAATGAGTCAGAATCCATCAGAACAGTAAGTTCAAAGTGAAATTATTTGTATTGCAGTTGGGTTTTTATATTATTGCAATTGGTGAAGTTAGTATTCACAATTTCTTTGGAAGAGACATTTCAGAAGAATAAATTTTGTTCTGAAACTAGTATTTACTAATAATATTCAAATAGTGAACAGATGCAGGATAATTAACAGCAACAAATTAATTGCTAGATTAGTAATTTCTCCATTATTCCTTTCTCTCATCAAAATTGTCCACTTAACATGTTAATCACCATGACTCACATCGAAAATTCGAACCATCTATCTAATTAAATGAATTCTTCTCTGCTCTTTATTAATTACAGTAAAGGAGGGGTCACCTGATTAGATAGTAGGTATGAATTGTAATTGATCGCCCTGTGAATCGTATTTAATCCATGTGCCGATTAACATGTTAATCTTGAACTGAAATTAATCAAAACAAGATCAAATTTATTACATACATATTCAATAATAGAATAACTGCACTTATACTATATGTAAAGACTTTTCCTTTCTTGCAGTACAATAGTTAAAGCCTGAATTGTGTTTCAACTAAATTTCACTGCCAGTTCAAGTTTCAAGTAGATTTCAGAATAATTCTTAATGTGTTTAGAATTTTGCCAAGTCAAATTAAAGAAAGGAGATGTGCAGATATTAAGAGATTTAATAGAAATACAGAAAAAAGTTTTTAAAAGGGGCTTTTAAGGGGTTTTTAAGATATAATGGAAATAAAACCAAAATAATTTAGAGCTGTAACCTCTCCTTGAACCTAAACACGAAAGCAGTGTTGTTACAAGCATGAAATCTGAAATATCTATTCTAGTAGGCTGATAAATTCTTTACTTAGAAAGCGACTATATACCCAGAAATATAACCTATCATGTAAAAATGAGAAACATGGCAAGCAATGATGTCATAAAGTGCAACAGTGTTGACCACATAATTACTGAAATCTACATAGTTAAAATAATTGATAAAACAACTAGAGGGTCAGTATCCCAGCCCCAACCATTGGACTGATTTTAATAATTCTTATTTCATTTAGAAGCTTATGACGTCTAGATATGTCATCAATGGTTGGCTTCCCTCTCCCCATTCATTTTTGAAATAATAATAAAAAATACTTCTCCGCTATACATTTTCTAAGAGGGGGGGGGGAAACCTTGACAGAGTTCCCCAGACCAAACCACTGGACCGATTTCAATAACTTTTATTTCATATGACCTCTAGATATGTCATCAATTGTTGTCTTCCACTCACCACCTTTGATTTTTGAGATATAATCACAAAGTAAAACATTGGTAGAGTCCCTCTACAACAACTAATCTGTTAATTTATTTCTCCAAGTTGCAAGCATAGCCTTAGGCTATTAATACTGTGGGAGAACAGCTGGTTGTCGAAGGCGACTAGTTCACACATTTAATATTCAATTTCCACAAAAGAGAAAAGGAATTAATTAGAAGACAAAGAAAACACGTTATTCTCTAGAAGGCACTGATAATTACAGTAAGGTACACAACCACATAAAAATAAAAATGTCGTAATTTAATGCAAATGGGAACAAAATAAATAACAAAGAGATAAAAGGGCAAATATAAGTATTAATAAGCGTAAATCAACAGAAATTGCGTCATCTGTCAGTGTTATTTAAACAGTGAAGTTAGAGATGCAAAAGTACATTTGTAAAAATAGATAGGATGAAAACAGCTAGATGCTTATATACTTAAAAAATTGTTACAATAGTTATCAAGAAAGTAACTAGCACACTTACATAAAAAATAAAATTCTACAACTGAATCAACACAACAGAACAGGACTTACTAAGCTGTGAATCACGATTTCAAGTGGAGGTCATGTAGAAAAATATTAAGATTGCGAAATTTCTCATAGGGCCTTTACCATGAAACTCTTCAACATTTATAAGCAAAAATACTCAAGAAAAGAGTTGATATAAAATGTTTCATTAAAATTTTGTAAATAATTATTCTAAAATTGTATTATCATTTACAAAGCTTTATTTCTTTATTCAATTTCCAACTTCAGACTCACAGCACACTAGGCTACAAAAGATTTTTCCATCCAAAAAGGGGTCACAAGTGGGAAAAGTTTAAAAAGCCTAGAAAAGAACAAAATTAAAAAGAAAAACATACAAGGGTGAATATTAAGAAAAGTGCCAAATTGAATATGGAAAATTTCAATTTTTGAAGATTTTTAGCGAATGAAATTAATAGTGTATTTTAATTACACATTAGTAACAGATTTTTTTTAAAAATTAGGGGCGAGGTCAAGGGGAACATTTACCCCCATTTCTGGGGGCTTATTTTTCTGGACTGTTACAGATCTGATGCGAATGTTACAGATCTGACAAATGTTGCAGATTCCATGTTTAACTTGTGCATAATACATTACCTGTATAATTTATATAGGTAATATAATATATGTAATAATTATATATGAATTATAATTAATATATTTAAAATTATATTATAAAAAATGTCATATTGAAAATTTCAATTTAAAAAGATTTTTAGACAATGAAATTAATTATCTCAATTATAAACTATTTATAATAGATTGAGGGGAAATAACACTTGAATAAAAACACTGAAATGAAACAAACACTTAAATCTTAATATTTTTTTACTGTATTAACAAATTTAGCTCTTGTATCATAAATTAAGTACAAAATTTAAGTTAAATTATAATGTTCCAAGTTTTCATTAAATACATATTGTTTCCTTTTGTTTAAAGATGGCTGAGATAATACATTGACAATATTGGACGAGCCAACTTCTGCAGTGTCATCGTTTTCGGGGGAAGTAGATTTGTCTTTTCCACATTTTCTCATAAATTTTACAGTGCACTGATCAAATGCACCCTGAGAAATGATCACACCAACATAAAACCTCTCACTTTTCTTTCCAGCTAATTTTATGACAACATAATCATTTTGAACAATATTTTTGATAGCATTAGCCGGAGGATTGTTAGAATCTGAATCAGAAAAGCTATCTGAAGAATATACATCTGAGTACTTAAATTTGCATTTTGAATTATCTTAAAATCTCTTAAGGTAAATAGCATGAACACAAAATTGGAATTGCATTATAAAACAAAGTAAAAAATATATATAGCAGAACTTGTTCCAATTTGTGCCAGGGCACATGCAACTATGCAAATCACCTTCAAGAAATTTCTGGACTGATTTTCTTACTTCAGTCAAATTCTTCTGACCTTTGTATGGTCTTTTGAAATGCATCTTCTTTGTTTCTAATGCTTTTTTGTAATTTTTATTGGAAGCTAAAGTTGACCTATCATTCGATACTTTTTTATAATTTAATTTGAAACCTGTGTAGCAAATAAGCTTCTTTCTTTTTCTTTTTGAAAACTTTATTTTCTTCTAGACCTGACATAAAAGCAAAGTTAAGAAGTAAATTCTTCCTTATTTCTGGTGACATCTTTTTTCTACCAATTAGTTTGCGTACTTTTGTGGCAGGGGACAATGAACATTTTGATTTATCCTTGGATTTTAAGCGATAATTTTCTTTTCTTAAATTTTCCATTTTCCTAACTTGTTTAAGAGATTTAGCAATCATAGATTGCAACTTATACCTCAAAGAACTATAAGTGTGTTTTGCTCCTTTTCTGCCAAACTGAATCCATGGAGACCCTCTGCTCCCAACACTTGTTTCTTTAGCTTGCTGCAAAGACTTTCGCTTTCTGTAATTACGTGAATCTTTCTTCCATTGTTTTTGTCTAATGCATTATTGTCTATTGGAAAGGTTGCTTATACTTTTAATTATACCCTTCTCCCTCATTTATTTTTTATACTCTGTCTTTTTCTCTTTTCTGAGCTTCCCTCTCTTCTGACATGTTTTCCCTACATTTCCTGACACTGTCACGACAATCTTGTCACCTTTTCTCAATTTCTTTAGGTGTATTTTTTTTTGCTTTATTTCCTGAGCTTTTCTTTAATTTATCCATACTTTTGTAAAAAGTATTAACTGAAAGTAAAAAAAATTAAATACTTACACTAGCTTTTACGTTTAAAAAGAGGGAAGAAGTATTATTTAGAATAAATTAATATTTGTACAGCTTGTGTAATTTTTTAAACATAAATAACAAAATTAGTAACTCATTAATTAAAGGTGAAAAATTCTATTCCATGCAGACAGATAAGTTAATCATTTTTAAAATCAAAATAAAATAAAATCATTCTCAAAACAGGTTTAAAAAACGAAACTAATTCAGAACAATCAGAATTTGGAAGGGGGGGGGGCCTGCACAAAATCATTTAATAAATTGCAGATTTAAAAGCAAAGTTATATTTTTGGAACAGTCTTTACGAACGAAGATCCAGAGATCGATACAAAAAAACGGACATTATCTTGTTTGGAAACTCATATTTTGGGGAGAAAATAATGTTTTTGAAACAGATTTTAAGAAATTAAACTAATTTAAAAACACTGGAAAGTTTTTCGGTTACAGCGATGCATTTAAACTCATCTTGCACTGTAAAAATCAACTCTAGAAACACATAACACGAAAAACGAACTGTGGAAAAACATCGGTAACACAAGCATCAGTTCTGTAACAAATGGTTTCTATTTCAATATTACCGATCTGATTGTTACAGATTTGACGAATTTCCTGTATTTTGTTAGCCAAACATCGCTAATTTAAGATTTGAAACCTAAAAGCGCATTATTATGTTCATGACAATAAATTCGTTTTTATCATACAAAAAGAAATAAAAAAATTAATTAATTTTGCTTTTCAATTTGCGTTACTGACCTGATCTTTCATTTGGTAGACACCGAAAAATAAAGATTGAAAAAATCTTACCTGTAATTCTATAAAACTGAAGTCGGAACTTTCAACTGGAACTTGCACATTACACAAAGGGGTTTCATCACACGCAATCAGTTGGCAGCAATTTAAATGTTTTGATAGGAAATAACATCCCGGAATTCGACGTTACCGATCTGATACGAAAACTTGGGAGTCAATATGTATAAACAAACATAAAATACATTGTTTCCGCCGATACTTGTTTTTGCTGCGATGTTTTATAACGCACAGGATTTTTTTTAAAGATTGCGATTCGTACCTGGGACACGTTACTGATCTGATTTTGAAGCAATAAAAAAATTCCCTTGTCATAAATTAAAGTAAAACTTGAAAATTTTGTAATGGATTGAATGTAAAACAAAGTTTACTATATGAAAAAAAATATTTCTTGGGTTTTTAACTGGAAGTGTTTCAGAAATTTATCTGGGACACAAATTGGCACTTTTCCTAATATTCACCCACAACCAGAACGCCATACTTTTCAGCTGAATACAAAGACACCCACTAAGAAATTAGACTGATGCTCCAAGAAAAATATATACAATGTATAGCTCATAAGAAATTTTTAATTTAACAACCAGTATAAGACAACAATCTAAAGAAGTTGACTCTGGGTTGAAAAACAAAACCTGAGAATGTAAAAGAATTGTTATGAAAAATTAAAAACACAGAAAAATACACGAAGTAAGTTACTTGCGTTAAAATCTTCAATTTTTGTTCTTTTATCAATACACATTTTTTTCAGAGCCAATTTTGCAAGCTCACGAGGATCATCTGGCAGAGGGTCTGGTAACATGTAAGGATTGATGTTTTTTAATTTTGGCATCCAATACATCATCCTACCATATTTTTTATACACATGAGAACTGATTCCAAACGAAGCTTTTATGATCTCTCCCATTTCCTTATCAGGACATATTCCTAAAAGAAGAATAAATAAGATTTACACTTACTGAAATATATATGCATTTTTTACAAGAGTGAATAGTTTCATAGAGTGAGAACAGAATAACATTTTATAAAAACTTAACTACCTTCAGTTTATCTTTATATATATATCTAATATTTTAATTACTTAACTTTCTGTAATTATTTTAAATGATACCTCATTTTTAATTACTTCCACTTCCATCATAATAAGCACACTTTCACTTCAAGTCACGAGTCTTCCGGGAAAATCCCCATTCTTCCACAATATCACCTCTCTGCGCATTGTTAACTGCCCTTTTTTTTGCTCTCTTTAACTGTCAAGCGACACACGGCCGGTGCTGTTTATCAGTATAATCATGGCGGGAACTCGTAAATATGATCCATGATAAAATGATTTGAACATCTTTGCGATGCTTCAATAAAGAAAATATTATGTTAATCGTCTGTGAAATATTCTTGCAATGCCTCTACAAACACCCAAAATTTGAAGATTTCTCATATATGTTGTAGATTAAATTTAAAAGAATTTTATTTTTAATGCTATTTAAAAAAAGTAGGAATTTAATTGTTAAATAATAATCAGGTATATAAAAAATACCTACCTTAATAAAGAAAAGTAGAGCATGCTATCATATTAAAATATTCTTCAAGTTTGTTAATGCAAAATTTTTTTCAATAGTTCTTTAATATATATGAATGTAATAATTGCAAAACAGAGATTTACTGTAATTAATTTGATCATCAAGAACAGATAAAATAAGTTTTTGTATAATTAACATTATAAAAGTTACAAGATCAAACTATGAAAACTTTAAAAAAATTACCACTGTATTCCATCTTGTCAAGCACATAAATAGCACAATCTTGATGTCTAGAAAAGTGATAGAATTCTGCTTGAATAAGGTTTTTTGGTATCATTTTGCCTTTAGGAAATACATCTAAAATCTTTTTGTACACTTCAAGGTCTCCTGGAACACCAAAATCATCCATGTACTTTAAAGCTGCATAAATAAACTCAACATGCCCTCTTCTTATTTTATCATGTGGTGCAAATGTTTCTGTAAGAATCTGCAGAAATGTTTGCCTGTCTTTCTTCTGAACTTTTTGGAAAAAAGTTGCCCTAGGAGCAAGTTCCTTTTTTGATGGTTCCATACTGTCTTTTTCCCTCCATATTTTTAAATTTGATTTAGAAAAATGAAAGTTTAAATATTGTACTTTAATTGGAGAATTCAGATGCTTTATTAATTTATGGTTGATTTGATGAAGCTGTCTAATATTGCTGTATCGGAGGCAAAGCTGATGAGTAAATCGAAAAATTTTAAAAGCTAAACTTAAGCATTTCAGTTCTTGTTGAAAGGCCATGATGCACCTGAAAGAAACGTATAATTTGAGTTACTGATATTGAAAATGAAATACAGATTAATAAAAATTTAACATGACATCAATTAACACAATAAGTTATACAAGTTATTAACACAAATTACCTTAAAAGTATTAAAAAGACGTAGGGTAGATGCTCCAGTTTTGGCCACATTGGATCTGTTTTTCCAATAATTAACCAGTAATTTCAAATTAACTAATAAGAAGCATTCCAATACTTTAAACAATCCTTATTTTACTATTTTCAATCTGATTGGTTCATTTTTCTCAAGCATGTAACTTGTAAAAAAATTAAATGCATGATCATGCATTGTATACTCACAACTGTTAAGGAACAAGTATTTGCAGTTTTTCAACATAAAGCTCTCAGAATTAAAATGATTAAACTAAAACTGATTACCCTTAAGGTTTATGAGGTAAGCTTTCTTTTTATTCTGATTTCATATCAAAATTAATTATTTTTAAGATTAAATGGGTGGTGACCAAAACTGGTACTTTAAATTTACTATATGTGCCAGTTTTGGCCATGCAGGTGGCCAAAAGTGGAACACTACATGTTCCAGTTTTGGCCACATAACTTCATTATTGTGTTTTTAGCCATTACATATATTTAAGAATATCTGGATGAAATAAAATCAACTAATTTAGTTTTGTTTCTAAAATAAAAGCAACTAACTTAATTTTATTTCTAAAATAAAAGCAACT
>BGPR01055225.1:0-10060 GCA_013235015.1 Araneus ventricosus
AATCCGGGCGCCATAAAATTTTTACATATGTGCTGGCGCATCCACACTAGATAATAGCGCGTTTCTCTTCCTTTTACTTTGTTGTGATACTTTCAGCTGTTGCAGAATGCAAGACAGAGGGTATATAATTCAAAGGATACAAGGTTGATACTTTTCGCATCCTTGGGATATATTTTCAAGTTCTATTTTAAAATGGTGAATAACCTTGATTTTTTGAACGGGGAAAGTGACAATAAAATGGTCCATTGACAATTTTCTGTTTGGAAATAAATTTAAAGTGAGAGGTGAATTTTCTTTTTTTTTAACTTCTTTAAGAGCGTAACAACCTGTTGCAGGTCTTAGCTGCCTCGACAGCACGTTTCTTCCAACTCAGACGATCCAAACCAACTCTTTGCCAGTTTTTTATTTTCAAAATTTTGATGTCATTTTCTGTATCGTCAAGCCATCTTGTTCAAGGTCTGTCCCGGGCGCATATTTACAAACCCTACCCTGATAGAACTGAGGCAGGAAATCAGACAATATGATTGGCTCGCTTCGCCGAGAGCCAATGACGTCATTCTTTGCTCTCGTACGGAAATTATAACAAAACAAGCTATTGAATGTGGAGTTTGAATTCGTTTAGGTTTCCGTTGCTTGGACTTCGCGAATTTTGTTCTACGATACGCACCTACGTAGCAATTTATTTAGTCTAGCGATTATCCTTTTTTTCGTTTTATTATTATTAGCCCTGGTAATAATAATTAATAATTTTACTATTATTTGGCATTAATTATAGTTAGATTTGTTGACTTTGAAACATCAAATGAACTATTTTCACAGGAATGACGTCAAAAAAACCCAACAACATTATCCTGTTAGTTAATACCCTTCAAACAAAGTTGTTATCATTAGACTTTTCATTAGTATAATTTCTTACAGTGTGGGATGTTTTATTTTTTATGATATTTTAAAAAATAATTTCGTTTTTAAAAACATTACAACCCACGGAAGAATGTTTTCTGTGCTCAACTGTGGGAAAACGGAGAAAAGTAGGACGACTCTTGTTTTGTTATAATTGCCGTACGCTATGTGCGAGAGCTGAAAACGACGTCACTTCTCCTCGTAGCCAATAGTATTGGCCGATTTCCTGCCACAGTTCTATCAGGGTAGGGTTTGTAAATATGCGTCCCGGGCACGGGCTCCCCCGTGGTTCTTGAAAGTGTGCAATCTAGTCGGGTTATTTTTGGGGGTTCTCCAGACGTGGCCGAGCCATCTCAGTCTGTTACTTCGGATGATTTGTGTAACCTGAGGCTCTTTGTAAAGTCTATAAAGTTCAAAATTATATCTGGTTCGCCAGCACCCTTGCTCTTGTACAGGCCCGAATATAGTTCCTTTCAAAAGTTTCCAGAGCTCGCTGGACGTCTACATTTAATGTCCAAGTTTCGCTAGCATACAGCAGCACATGCAATATAAGTGTCTTGTATAATCTCATTTTAGTTCTTCGGCTAACAAACCTGGATCTTAACTGTTCTTTATTTTAACAGTTATGCTTTATGAGATTTGTTTCAAAGAGTTACACACCAGAAATATCGGTTAGTGAAAAAAATTATATTAGTGGGGATTTATAGGTGTGTTCAAAGCGAGTCGCGAAAGCTGTCACACAGGCACCACAGTAACGCATTAATAATATCGCTGTAGAAGTTAGCGGAGAGGAGAAATTAACCTCCCAGCGGGCGCGCTTACTCAAATTTTACGACATATCGTGCATCGTATTACATATATTTATATCGTATTATTTTACAAAAAAATGCAACTTTTATTTATGTTATCTGTATTTATTAACCTAATAGTAAACAAAGATTTTATAAGTAAAATTGCACTTAAATATATAAAATAACGATATAAATATGTAATACGATGCACAATTCAAGTATATCCTCCAAACGCGCTCCCGCTGGAAGGTTAAAGAAATTAACAATATTAATGGAAATGCTACGCCAGAGATTAAGTTGAAATTTTGAAATTGGTATTTTTCAATAATTTTTTCATGAGGGTATAGCGCTGATGGCCATGGCCATAAAGATAAATCTCTGCTCTGGCTTGGCACTGTGGCTAGTTACAAAATGGCCATCGGCGGATTATGCACCAACCCCTCCCGTAGGAGGTGCGTCCCGTCAGCGGAAATGTGTCCAGTACATCCAACACCATCATTTTAGTACCACCAGAGGAAGTGACAAATGGTATACTAAGTCAAGTCACTTCTCATCCGCATACTCGCGGATGGAGAGGTTTATCGCTTTACGAATCTCTGAAGTTTGGTTATATTAACGTCCCGTTTTGATGCAACAGGAGAGCTATTTTGGGACCGACCTCGTAATTTTGAGCCACGGTCAGATAACGAGGATGACACCTTAGCTGAGTGTGCGAAAAAGTGCCACTCTTTTGCAACTAAAATTGATCGAGGTATTGAGCTTTGAGCATCGCTGACTTAGACCACTTGACACCATTCCAATTGCTGCCTCGAAGACGAACCACCAATCAATGCGTAACATTTACTCGTCGAGGCCGATGATTGGTTTAAAATTATGAAATTCAAAGCTCCACAACTCGGGTAGTTTTAGTCGCAGAAGAGTGGAACTTTTTTTGTTTAAAATGTTAGTGTGTGATAAATATTTTATTAAATATGACTGATAGGACCGGGGGACCGTATAAAAAATTACAATTCGTAATATTTTCAGAATTATAAATATTGACTCAAAAAACATGTAATATAATTCTTCCCTTCATTTAAAGCATTTTTCCAATTGAAACTATATGTCTATCCCTAACGGTTTAGAAATTAGCTATTAGACCACGATAAGTGTGAACACCCTGCATATGGTATCGTCTGTACTTATTTGATTGTCACTATTAAACTTCTAACCCTCGCATAATTTAACAGTGCTTCATTTGTATTTTTTCCTCTCTATGTCAATATTTACCTGGAGTCGAAAACAGATTTTTCAATTAAACTAGTAGGCATGCGCAGGGAGTTAGTTTCAAAACTGAACAAGTATGCGATTATACAGACCGACAGACAGTCAACCCTTCGACGGATTTGGCCCAAAATTTTATACGGACCTACATTTATGACGATAAAACTGTGTATAAAATTTTATCCATCTGGCTTTTCAAGTTTTTGAGTTATAGCGTTCGCATGACCCCGAACATACAGACAGACAGACTTCCCGTTGACGGATTTTGTCCAAAATTTGAAAGAAACCTACAAATTATGTTTAAAGACCACATACCAAATTTCATCCCCGTAGCTCTAATAGTTTTCGAGTTATCGTGTTCACAGACACAAACACGCATACAGACAGACATAATTCCAAAATTGTGTTTTTCGGAATCAGGGAGGTCTAAAACGTGGAGATTCGTCAAAATCTCGAGTTCGAATTTTTTGACGATTACAATACTTTCTCTTTGTATACTTCGTATACGAGAAAGTAAAAATGGATTTGGGAAATTTTTTTTCGACCGGGAAGGAATCTTGAATAGAAAACCTTTAAAAAGTTTTATTAGACAGTTTTTTTTCTAACATTATCATTTAAATTAAATTTTCTTGAATTATAGAACAGCGACCTCGTACTGAGAAGCCTGATAGAAATTTAGTCTTGCAAAAAAACCAAAAACTAAACAGTCGAATTCGCCAATAGTAATAAGCGAAAGCAATGAAAAAAATTATAGTGATTTCAACCAATAAAATAAATTTACCAAATAAAAGTTCAGTTTTTCACTGGTAAACTTTGATTCACTTTAATCGTTTATTTATATTACTTTACGATTGCCAAATTGTTTTCTTTCTGCTGAAATGTGTACGCGGCTAAAAAAGAATTTAAGAAAGCCTAATTCAAATAATAATAAATTTCAGAGGAGATAGTTTGTGTGTCATTAATAAACAATGACCAGCTTCGGACAAAAAATAAAAAAAGATTCACGCGAAGTTATCTTTAACTTCCTGTGATTGAATGGTTCGTTAACTTATCCCAGTGATGAAAATAGAACAAGAATGAAACAACGAATGGTTAATTTAAGATTTTTAACTACCGATCAATGCGGACGAAATAAAGAACATTATTAGTTACGCGTCGTACATAGCACGGAAGTGGTTTACAATCAGTCTAACTGAAACTTGTCAAGAGAAGCGTTTGTCATACGCGATTCAATTGTAATCTACTAAATCAGTCGTTATTGATGAAAATCGGTTTATACCAGGAAACAATTTCGTAACTGTTTGTCCGGTTTTGTGATAAAGGTTTTAAATCGTGCATCTATCCAGCACAGTAAATGTCAGTTAAAAAAATTCGCAACAAATCGACAAAAAAATTGATTTTGTCTAGGATGGAATTCAATTCTTTTAGTTATGTTAAATCACTCCCTCGAAGTTAAAAAATTAAAAATATCTACAACAGCTGAAAATTCTACCATCAATTTTCCGATACTTTCGTCTCCGAAACTAAACATTTTTATTTCAGTGATTGCAAGTACACATAATCCCGTTAGTTTGAATGTGAAAGATATAATACATTTTAAAGTGGCAATTTGATATATTTTATTAGCTGAAATCGAAAAAGGTAGAAAGCAGGAAATCTAAGTTTGCTCCCACCCTGACGAAGCATCGGGTCATCTGAATGACAACCACTGCAATAGCCCGAGT
Organism: Araneus ventricosus; assembly: GCA_013235015.1. Lineage (NCBI taxonomy): Eukaryota > Metazoa > Arthropoda > Arachnida > Araneae > Araneidae > Araneus > Araneus ventricosus. The sequence continues at coordinate 4,679 of BGPR01055225.1, forward strand.
TCTGAGGTCGGAGTCCTAATAGCCTATCACCAGGCCACGGCCCAACCCTAAGGAAGTACGTACTATCACTGGAGAAGGGACCTAGAGACCCACCATTACTATACACACAGGGGAAGCCAGTTCCTGCTTACTTATCCAGCAGCGACTCATACGTGTACTCGCGGTGCACCCGCGGGGGATAGAAAAAGGGAGTAAGCAATCTGCGTGATTAAAGCTTTGTCATGTTACTAAGAAAAAAAGAGCATTGTTACTTATGAATTATAATAAAATCATATCCAAATGCAAAACAACGGCTATTAAGGAATATAAAGGAATATCGCAGAACTCTAGAAATTACTGGGCCGGTGTGTCCAGATGTTAAAGTTTCAGCCTTAAGATGGCAGGGTTCCGTGTTCAAAAAACCCGTTTCCGCCAATATCTACAGTGCATGTACATTAAATATGAAGCCGAAGATCAGACATAAGTGTCAATAACGGAAACAATCTTTCCCTTGTTGTGGCGGAGAAATTAGAAAAGGAGTGCGTCGGGGCAAGTTCAAGCACGATTCAAATCTATCCTTCCCAAAGTAGTTCTCCCAAGTCCATCCCAATGTCTCAAATCCAAATAGCGATCAGGTTCAAATCTATCCATCCCAAAATAGTTCTCTCCCCAGTCCATCCCAAAGTCTCAAATCTAAGTAGCGATCAGGTTCAAAACTAACCATCCCCAAATAGCTCTCTTCAAAGTCCATTCCAAAGTCTCAAATCCAAGTAACGATCAGGTTCAAAACTAACCATCCCCAAATAGCTCTCTTCCAAGTCTATCTATTCAAAGCCCTCTCCCTCTTGAAGGCTCAAAACGGGACGTTAACCCTTTCGCTACCGGGACATATATATCCCGCGGGCAGTTTCAAATGGCCCTATGGGATAATTATGCGTTGCATTAATACGAGTGCATGTCCCACTGGTATTTCTTAGTAACACTGACTATTCAGTGAACCACTGGGACATAAGTGCACCACTAAAACATATCAATTGGACACATATGTCCCACTGATCCCTCCACCCCTGGTGATTTATGTTTTATTTTTTCAGCATATTATTTATATTTGTATTATAAGTGAATGTATTAAAGTACTTATTTTTTTCCTCAGAAAAAAAATATTGGTAGTGAAAGGGTTAATAGAACTGAACTAAGCTAACTGAAAGAGTTTGCTAATAGAGTAAATTATCCGAGCTAAAAATGGTCCTAGAAATGTATCCGTTTCAGTTTGAAACTAACACAAAACATTTGTTTAATTGACGACTGACACCTCAGTTTTCAATAGAGGCAAGATGACGAGGATGGCGCTCTATAAATTAGTGCGCGGGTAGTCATAGACTATTTTCATTAACTATGCGAAATTTCGTATGATTTAACCCTTTAGCTACTAAGAGTTCTCCAAATCTGAGTACAGTTGTATACGGAGGTTTGCTTACTAATCGATCTGTAGAATGGATTCGTCCTTTCCGTTCCCCCTTTCCTCCTCACTAGGGGTGGTGGGAGATATGAATGGTAGGTCTTTCATCTATTATCTCTCCCCTAAGGGTCCCTTTAAAGACCACTCGTCCAACTGCCTTCTCCCCCTTTCGGAACAGCAACCGGCCGAAATCCGCCCCACTAGTATAGAAGTTGCATGGCCGGTTACGGCCGGCTTAGGAGTCAGAGTGTTAAATCACTGGCGTTAAAGTATTTGAACATTTCCACGTTACGTCTTTCGGTTTCATATCCGCAGTGTTTCATTCTGTCTCTTCCTGTGGTGTAATGTGGTTAGAACTAATTCCAATATAACAGGTTTCTAACCAACTGTGTGACACATATAGCGTGTGCTCCGTCATCGCCGGGCTACTAGACAGAATCGTCGGATTTTTTCATTTTTGGCGCCTTCTTTGATTGAAATTGTTATCACGAGTTTCTCTCTTTCTGAAAACGGGACATTTGGGGGTCCCCGAAGCTGTGCTAGGGGACAACGGGACAGGCTACCAAAAAGAGGAAATTGAAGTTGATTTGACTTTCCCTGGCACAAGATCCTCGAATGGGATAAGCTGCGCCGAAAACCAAGAGTCTGTACAGAAAATAAGTGCTTAAAAGAATCGTTAGTTAAAATCCAAGTAAAAAAGTGAGATGAATGAACCGACACTACAAAGATACTAAAACAAGAAATTTAAAAGAGGTCAGTTCAAAAGATAAGAAAACTAAATATCATGGAAAACACCAATGTCCTTCAAGTACATGAAGAGGTTAAAATGTGGAATTTGTCCCAATAAAAATGATAAATCGAAACTGCTTGAGCGAAAGTACCTCAACCGACGTCTATCAACAGCCACACAGTCTGTTAAGATGTGTTTGACAGTTAGTATGTCACCACAATGGCTACATGTTGGAGGAGACTCCGCAAAGAGCAAATATTTGTGTGTCAGTCGTGTATGCCCAATACGAAGTCTAGTTAACACGACGTCACAGCGTCTGTTAAGTTTCGTAACCCAATGCGAGAGAACGGGTTTAATGACATGGAGCTTGTTATTTGTTTCCATATTCCATTTTTCCTGCCACTGGCAATGGCACCACTGATTGACGGCTGATCGCACATCAGCATAAACAATTGGTCGTGTCAAGAATTCTGTAGCCGATTTTGCAGATTTGTCTGCCAATTCATTTCCAGTAATGCCAACATGGGAGGGAACCCATGAAAATAGAATCCGAGCCCCTTTTGAAAGTAAATGCCTATAGAAGTCTTTAACTTCGTTAATGAGTGGATTACGAGTTGAGGAGCTACGTAAAGATTCCAGAAGACTCATAGAATCAGTGTATAAAATGGATTTTCTAATGTCATGCACATCAATGTACTTGAGTGCAAAATAAACAGCCGTAATTTCGGAAGAGAAAACAGACGTTAAAGAGTGTAGTTTATAAACCAAAAAGAGGAACTGTCCCGTTCACAACGGGATATATGATCACATTAGGAAAGAGTATACTCGTTTTAAGCTCATATTAGTGGCAGATATTGAAGCACGTTAGATGCAGCTGCAGACGCGAGATTAGATCTGTCTTCATTTGAACCTAATTTTATTAAAAATCAGCTTCCTGAAACAGGGTCAAGGATAGAACTGAAATTGTGTTCCATTTTAATAATCGATTATTAATAAGGTGATCAATTCTTTTGCAGTAAAAAGGACGACACAAATAAATTGAAGAAAAAAAGTATAGTAAATAAAAGAAACATTTTGTTCATTATAACAATAATACAGAATACACTATAATATGATGAATGCATAATAAAAACATTTGCAACATTTCAAATTGTAATTACGCTTACATGCCTATTAATTATTATTTTAATGAGAACATTTCCGTAGAATGAATATTTTTTGTCAATGTATCATCTTCGAACAATATATTGGAAATATCTGAACAAGAAAAATTTTTCATATTGAATTTCACGGCAAGAGCTGCAGTTAGAGTATTAATATTTAATCTCCATTACTCACATGTCCAAAAATCATTAAAGAGTGAAAAAAGTGACGGGAGGCTGTCTTTTTCAAATAGCCGCTGATGTTAAAGGCGTAGGACTACTTTACTCGCGTGACTCTTTTCCGGTTTTCAATTTTTTTGTAACTTCTCTTATTACCCTTTATCTCTAAAATAAGACAATAGTTATGTTTTCAATATATGTAGTTACTGAGATATAGAGGATCGCGTCACCAATTCATGCTTATTTTTGTCCAAGTCCAAAACATACTGCATTAAAAGTACTTAAATTGCGTCTATGTGTTTAAAAACTCCAGTTGGCCATACATGTATCTCGAAATAACAAAGGAAAAATACAAGTAGTTAGCAATTTCTCCCAACGTATAATCACTTGTAAACTCTGAAAATGCTTGTTAAAAATGAAACCCACAACATACAATTTTAAGAATACCTAAATGCTGGTAGGTATTTTTATTTCCTTCTGGTAATCCATGGATGTCAGTAACTGGTCTAAAACTACCATGAAATAACACATGAGAAGGTAAAAGTTTTTTCACTGCATGTTTTAACCCTTAAGCCCGATTTTTTATAATTCTTTTTGACTAATTTCTTGAACAAAACACGGGGAAAATACTTTAAAAAATCCTATTTTAATTAAAATATGGTTTATGGCTGAAAAACGGTCTGTTACCAATTGGCAACAATGGGCTCTATTGCAAAAACAAATTCCTTGATAAAATAAAAAACATAGATGAATTTTAATATTTGCGTGTTTGTGAACGAGATAACTTGACAACGCAACTACACAGATAAATGAAATTTGGTATGCAGTTTTGTCGCCAATATTACAGATCTGTGTCAACTTTGAATCCAATCCTTGGAAATTTAGTTCAGTTATATTAAAGTCCCGTTTTTGAGCAACAGGAGGATGATTTTGGGACGGACCTGTCATTTTGAACCGCGGTCAGATGACGGGAACGACACCTGAGCTGTCAGCCCCTCAAAACCTCCGCACCACACCAGCGGGAGGTCGTTTGGCTCCCTACGTATGATTTCACATGCAACAATCCCACATACACGGCGGATATTATCGGTGGAATTGGGTCGCGAACCTGGAACCCCGAGGCTCCTAAACCGAGACCTTACAACTGGGCCTCATGAATTCGTCTTTGATCAAATACAAGCGTGTTTCGACCGAAGAGAATTGAAATGAAGGGTGGACTAACTCAGGTAGCACAACATGTTGTCCAATATTGTATAATGTTGATCGATATTATACAATATTGCGAATATTGTTCAATATTGTACAATATCTCTGTGCTGCTGAGGAACGTCAAAGAAACAATGAGTATCTTCAAAGCATGAAATCTTGAGTGAAATCGGGTTTCAAACCTGAAACCCTCCGCCCCGCAGCCAAGACCTTACCACTAAGTCACCGCGATCAGTGGAAAGGAAGACAACAAAAATCCATACTCGGTATGGTTGCCATACGTCCCGTATATTTGGGACTTTTCAGCGTATTTCACTATTCAATTCCGCATTACTGTTTGTCCCGTTTTCTCCCTAAACTTATGTGAGACACTGGGTGAAAGAAACAGGAGGACGAACGAAACAGGGGGACGAAAGAAACAGGAGGACGAAAAAAAACAGGAGCATAAAAGAAACAGGGGGACGAGAGAAACAGGAGGACTAAAGAAACAGGAGGACGAAAGAAAGACGAAAGAACCAGGAGGATTAAAGAAACAAGAGGATTAAAGAAACAAGAGGATTAAAGAAACAAGAGGATTAAAGAAACAAGAGGATTAAAGAAACAAGAGGACTAAAGAAACAAGAGGACGAAAGAAACAAGAGGACGAAAGAAAGAGGAGGACGAAAGAAAGAGGAGGACGAAAGAAA
>BGPR01055226.1:0-10060 GCA_013235015.1 Araneus ventricosus
TACTACTTACTATCTACTATATGCTTACTTTAATTACTACTTACTTATTATCTACTATATGCTTACTATACTTTACTACTTATTTACTATCTACTATATACTTACTATACTATGCTACTTACTTACTATCTACTTTATGCTTACTATAATTATTACTTACTTCCTATCTACTATATGTTTACTATAATTACTACTTACTTCCTATCTACTATATGTTTACTATAATTACTACTTGCTTACTATCTACTATATGCTTACTATAATTACTACTTGCTTACTATACTATGCTACTTACTTACTATCTACTTTATGCTTACTATAATTACTACTATAGTAGAATTTTGTCCATATAAAACTATGCGTCTGAAACTAAGTAGAATTTTTTCTGATCTTTAATACCTGATGTACCGACCCATGGCTTTGAAACATAAGTGTCATTTTTTTAATTACCAAAAAAATCATGTCTAACGGACTCCTATCTAATTCATAATATTCATTCATGGATATTTTAGAATTTTTAGTTAAATTTTAATATAATTTCTAAAATTTCTGAAAATAAAATTAAAGCCAATAGTTCTATGTCAGCACTATTTTTTTCAGCAGCATTTTTAGAATTTTTCTTGATTTCAAAAATGTCCAAAAAGAGGAAATGAATTGCGCTAATTTTTCTTATTTTGTTGTTTATTATTATGATAACGTCACAAATTTCTTTCAACAAAGGTGTTTTCCTTTTCAAAAGAAATGAAATAAAATATTACCTGTTATTTGCAGTCTCACGTTATTAAGTATATCCAGTCGAAAATCATTAACTTCCCTCTCAATAAATTAATTTAAAAAATATATTATAATGACTATCGGATTTTTATAAAGGATGCATAGTAGTGACTATATTTTTCTGTCAAACCAGTGCTATTTATTTCAGCAATATTTCTAGACAGACTATAGTTTACATATGCTTCACTTCAAATGATGACAATCTGCCTTAAAAGTAGAATACAATCAGCAATTTTGTGCAAAAATTTTTCTAATGAAATTGTAGAGATACTTTTACAATTCCATTACTTTTTTTACGCAATACTTTTTTCTGTAATTGCGGATTACATTATAAATTCGTATTCTTGAAAATTCTCCTAAAACTAGAAAATAATAGAAATTTTACATTATTTCTATTTTTCTTGTTTGTTTTTATTTTATAATAACATCCCAATCTTGTATTACTTGTTAATGTAAAAATATATGAAATCTTTAGTTATTTACAGTTACACTTAACTGCTTCTATCTAGTTGAAAATCCCTTCCAAGTCTTCCTATTAAATAAATACTTTAATTGAAATTCAAAAATAGTTTTTAAAATTTTTAAGTTGATAGGTTAAAATGCACTTCTGTCATATCAGGCTATACATTTCTGAAATATTTCCAGAATACAATAAAAATCGTTTCTTTCCAAATTGTTCTAAGGCGAAGAAATAAATTGTATATTATTCGGAGATATTTCTGTTCTTTTTTATTTCATAATAACATCACAAATCTCTCTCAGCATTGCTATTCTCCATTCTCGAAAAACACGAGATAAAATCTCTGCTTTATACAATCGCACTTCGCTGTTTATATCCAGTCGAACACAGAGTTAAACTTCCTGTTTTCAAACACCACATAAATGTGTCAGTCGCCGCCATTTTTCCACTCGGGCACAAATCGTTTGGCTGCCAGTAAATTCTCGAGCGGCGTTGAGAAGCACTTGAGCTTCTTCCTCCAGAGTGGATTCTTATCGATGACATATAAACAGACATGTTGCCAGATTCCAAACAACTGAAGTGGATAGGCAGCGAAAGCATCCATAAATGATGCTTACAGGAAAAAACGAGATTGACTCAAACCAGATTTTGTTCTTGTGTTGATCCTTATATTCTTTATAACAAGAAAGAATTCGAAGCGTAAATAAATAAATCGTTTATCTGGAGATGTGGAATATTTATTTCGACTGAAAACATCATTGCTTCTAATCTGTGAGCAGCATTTTGTCTCGGTTGGTGGGCGTTTTAATCTTATCTGCGTTTTTGCATCACTTACATCATAATTTACACTTTTGCGCATTCATTTTATCAGAATATTGATGCCTATTCCCCCTGACGCCATTTTTTTTAAAAAAATATTTGCGGGAGTAGTAAAGTGTGAATGATTAGTTACAGAAACACTGATTGATATTTTGATTGGGATAAGAGAGCTTGCGTTGAGATATCTTAAATGTTCTTGTTGACAGCGAACATTCATTAACTGAAACGCTGGATATGGTCTAAATCTTAAAAAACTGTAAATACATCATGTTCTGACAAGGCTTAATTGAATTAAAACACTTGAATCTGGAAATATAGATACCAAGCGTTGAAAGAATGAGTAGCCTTGTGAGCAAAAAAAAAATAATTTTGTACTGGATCGGTATTTGTTACTTAAGTGCATTCACATGAATATTTTTAAGGAATATTTTCCAATAAATTATAAAGATTGACTAATTTTTAAAATTTTCCTCGTTTACTGTTAGAGCAAGATTTCACCGAAATCTCTGCTAAATTTAACTAATGTTTCACCTTTCTAAAAATGTAAAACTGTTCAAGGTATTAATTCATAAGAGTTAAGCAAACACACTTCTGAGTCCCTGACTCAACAGAAAGTAGTTTCAATCGAAAAATAAATACTCTTTTACAGAACTGAAAATATAATTATTGACAGTACGCATTATCCATGAATTTTTACATCGGAACGGAAACTTGAATGGGAAATGCCAGGTTCACAATTTGTAAATCAAAAATATAAATGCAGCGACGCGTGCTTTACCAGTGTTGTCTGTTGTTACATTAAAATCACCCGCCCCATCATTTACAATAAAAGATCCATAACAAAGGGAAAACATAGAATTTTAGGAACTTAGTCTCTATATCACTAAAGGAGACAATTGTTTCTAAAGAATTATTTTTCATTAAAATTTTTATACAGAATAATCTAAATTCAATATTTTGTACTGTCGTTTATATTTTAATGATTTTTAATAAAAGCATGTTAGTCATTTCTGCGTTCAGGTTAATTTAGTGTAGGGGCATTGCTCCTTATGTGTGTTTAAATTTTTTTTTTCTTTTTAAAATTCATCTCGCATTTCAATGAAATATTAAAATATTGCAGTTAATGGTTTATTCTTTGTTAATATTCTTATGCTGACTGAGCATCCATGAGGTATGACCTGGTTGCAGCTATGGGTTATTGCATAAATCACAACGCGCAAAGATTAAAATTATTATCATTAATAATAATTATTATTATTATCTTCTATTTGACTTGGGATAAGTCTGACATCAATTTTAAGAACTAAAAATCTAATATAATATAAAATATATAAATAAAATTCTCAATACGACAATTTTCTATCAAAACTGATAGTTTACTTACGTTTAATCATATTTCATTCCTATAAAAGCAAGCATTATTCTTGAAATAATACTCTTGCTCTAACTATTGCAAGAATTACAGAAATCACAATATCCACTACAATTTTATTTTGGAATCGTTAATACATGTGCTTGCGCCAAGCGCCTCATATTATTTTATGCACCAGTATTTTAGCAGAAGTGAGTTTTAAATATCAGTGATCGATCGATATTCATCGCAATGGATGTAACGAAATGTAGGTTGTTTAATTTCGTGAACCAAGCATTAAAGTGACCATTTATTCCCCCCCCCTCCTCAAAACGGGTCATTTTTAAAATTTTTAGGTAAGACTATGTGAATTCAAGAAAACACATATTTCTTCTGTTTTTATTTATTAATGAAAAGACACGTGAAAATAACTAATTCATGTGATCTTGCGCTTTTTTGAAGAACACATTTTTGCTTCAGTATATTTGGTGTAGATTTTTCAAAAAAAGAATGAAATTCTTGGTAGGATTTCTTAAAATTTGCAACGGAGTTTTTTTTAGCTCATCCACAACTTATTCATAAGAAGAAAGACCCTTTCTATGAAGACATTAGTGCCAAACAGACATAGAATATATTCAATAATTATACGAAAGTTCGTATGATTTAAATTATTTGCGTGAAAGTGTTTGAACAGTTCCACCCAACGACTTTCGGTTTAAATGTTTCCAGTGCTTCATTCTATTGATTCATTTGGTGTAATGAAGTTAGAACTAAGTGCGAGATAGGAGGCTTCTGATCAACTTGCATATGTGTGACTCCACGCTCCGTCATCTCCGGGTTACTAGACATTACCGTATGATTTTTTTTTATTTTTGGCTTCTTCTTGTTTGAAATTCTTATCGTGGGTTGTTCTTTTTCTGAAAACGGGACATTTAGTCGTCCAGAAGCTGTGTTTGGGGACAACGGGACAGGCCACCGAAAACCGGGACTGTCGTATGGTCACAATAACATCAGCCAAGTACGTGTTACTTCATTTCACAGTGGCGTGGTTTGTCTTTTTCATTAAACTTATGTTAACAGTACGCAGATGTGACGGCAAATATAGATGTGCATATAATACCAGATATGTTGAGGTATTTAATGTGACCATTCGTCCCGTAATGAACGGGACTGTCCCGTTTATAGGTAGGCTGTCCCATTGTCCCCCAAAGACATCTTCGGGACACCGAAATGTCCCATTTTCGGAAAGAGAGCATTCAACGGTTACAATTTCAAAAAAAGTTGCGAAAAATCAAAAAATTCAACGGTAGTGCCTAGTAGCGCGGTGATTCCAATATATTACAAGTCGGTGAGAAGTTTGCTAGCCCGCACGCATTTCTAACTTTATTACACCGCAAAAAAAGAAACACAAGTAAACGCTAGAAATGTTTCAACCGTAAATCATTGGCAGCAATTGTTCAAACACTTCCACACCAATGATTTGAATCAGACGAACTTTCATTTATTGAATATATTCTATGTCTCCCAGACACTAATGAACATATAGAAAGGGCATTTTCTCTTGAAGAAACACAATTGTAATTCGCAATTTTGAAAGCAACGTTGATTACCAAAGGAAATTTTAAGACATCCTACCAAGAATTTTATTCTTATTCGAAATCCACCCTAAATATACTGAAGCAAAAATTCGTTCTTCAAAAAATACAGGATCTCATGAATATATATTTTCATGTGTTCATTCCTGTTCTTTTTATTAATAAATATAAACTGACGAAATATACTTTTTCGTGAATAAACGCACTATTACCTAAAAATGAGTAGTTGTTCCGTTTTGAGGGAAAAAACAAATGGTCACGTTAGGTATTGTCCCATTGATGTATGTATGGCTGCTGTAATGTAACCAGACAGATAAACTTCCCGCAGCCGGATATCGATCAAAATTTTATAGAAATCTACAGTATTGGTGAAAAACCATAAACAAAATTCCATCCCTCTACGTCATTGCGTTTTTACTTTCTCGTATACGAAGTATCCAAAGAGAAAGTATTGTAATCGTCAAAAAATTCGAACTCGAGATTTCGACGAATCTCCACGTTTTAGACCTCCCCGAGTCCGAAAAACACAATTTTGGAATTATGTCTATCTGTGTGTCTGTGAACACGATAACTCGAAAACTATTAGAGATAAAGGGATGAAATTTGGTATGTGGTCTTTAAACATAATTTGTAGGTTTCTATCAAATTTTGGACAAAATCCGTCAGGAGGAAGTCTGTCTGTCTGTATGTCCGCGGTCATGCGAACGCTATAATTCAAAAACTTGAATAGCTAGATGGATAAAATTTCGTACACAGCTTTATCGTCGTGAATGTAGGTCCGTATAAAATTTTGGGCCAAATCCGTCAAAAGGTTGACTATCTGTTGGTCTGTATAAGCGCATCTCCAACGAGTCCGCTATCTCCACGCACATGCGTATTGAACGCAATATTCTGTGCACGATATTTATTGACTCCTGCTTGGCGTTTTTTTCTTCATCCGATTCTCCATGCGCATGCGTACTTTGTAGCAATCTGTGCACGCGTCCTTGAGCCAAGAAAGAGTATAAATCGGTTTTCATTTAATCGGAACGCATCTTTTCGAATTTGATTTTTCACCTAAATATTTTCTGATAGTCATTGGATCCTGGCTTACAATAGGTTCGAATTTTTTTATCCATTCGGGGGGGAGGGGAAACAGCACCCTTTTCGAGAAGTATACGAGAAAGTTTAGGGGAGACCACTCCCGCTGGTTTTGTGTGTGTGTCTGTGTGTGTGTATGCTATCGTATTCACAGACAGCATAGGAATATTCCGTTCTGGCCGAAGCCGTCCGGTTGATCAGATGAGGTCCGCGCAAAGCATCCCCACCCAAAATGGGGACGAAAGTCCCTATTATCGGCATCGGTAAAACCTCAACCGACTCTGCTACAGTAACCCCGATTACTATCTTATTTCAAGTCATGATATGCAATCTAATTCAATTTTCAAGTGCATTCAACTCGATACACACACAAATATATACACACATATATACATACACATATACATATACATACACATACAGTAGAATCATCCTACAACGAAGTCTCCCTATAACGAAATTCATAATCGGAAAGTTTAATAACATTCAAAATATTCTCTATATAACGATGTGGTTGTCTTCCTATAGCGAATTTTTTCAGACCTTTATCTTTTCGATTTTTGTCATTTTTGAAGAACGTTGCTAATTTCGGTGCAAACACAAATCGCTCACAAGTGCCTGTTTCTGGAATCACTCGCATTGTTCATTTCAGCGATAACACATAACAATAGAATGCTATGTGAAGGGTAATGCAGTTTTGGGACCTGGGTTTCTACAGAGGGAGCAACATTTCTACGGGTCAAGATTCCAAAAATCGGGGTGGAAACAGCAAATGGATGTGACAATGCGCATTTTATGTTTATCCATACTAGTACATATTATTCTCTAAATTGGTGAATTGTCTTCACTTTTGAGCATTTTATTTATACAATAAAAATTAGTATAATTTTAACAAATTTATAATAAATATTACTTCATTTTTAATTGAAAGTCATAATTAAATATCTTTGAACTTATCACACATACTAAAACGTTTGTTATATTGACTTAAATAACTGCAAAAATCTCCAATCTCAGTATAACGAAATTTTCTCTATAACGAATTCTTCAACTGGAACCAAGCGATTTCGTTATAGGGAGATTCCACTGTATATGTATACACACACACATACATACATATATATATATCTTCAAAATATAAAGTTTTCTGAAGTTTACCAAAAATAGAACGTTAATTTGCCATAAGTAAACCAACAAAAATAAAAGTATAGATCAGGACCAGTCAATTGCGCGAGTTTCATAAAGTGCTTTAACAATTGCAGAAGCTCGAGAGCGAAACTCATAAAACTCATCGTATTCATAGACAGACGGACTTAATTCCAAGAAATTGTTTTCGGATTCGGGGATGTCTGAAACGCTGAGATTCATCAAAATCTCCACTTTTTTAAGAATACAATCCTGTGTTTTTTTACTTAGTATACGATAAAGTAAAAACTTTTTGTTTTCTCTACTTTAGACTAATGTTGTGTGGAGGTTTATTTTTCTAAGGTATTTAAGCTGATTCGTTGAAGCTCTATCAATTTCTCCAGCGGCCGAAGATTCCTTTTCGTTATTGATGACGCTTCTAAAATATTTATTGCCATTTTTAATCTTGTTTCTTCAGATGGTTTTATAGCGAACCCAAATAAGATATAAACAGGAATTAGGAGAAGCTTATACGTGAAAGGTCGTCGACCCCAAAGCCTCGTCCTTGCACAGGTTTCCTTATTTACGGTAAAGTTTGGCTGACAGAGTGTTTTCCCCAGGGATGTTGTCTGGTTCGAGCGTCGGAGACTGAAAGCTTTACTGTGAGAAATGGTGAAGCCGATAAAATGCAGAAAAAAGCAGAAAATGCATTCTGTTTAGTAAATCACAGAAGAAACGCTGAGGAAAAAACTGGCTATGGCTGGCAGGATCAAGAAGCAGTGGCGAATCCAAGGGGGGAGCTATGGGGCTGCAGCCCCTCCCAGAGTTAAACCAGAATTCTTGATTTTATTTAAAAGCACTACAACTGTTTGTTCTTAATTTCTCTTTCTTTAAAAAAATGATAAAAAAATGACAACATTGCTTTCTGGCTTGACACGCTCGAAAATTTCCCTACTTTTCTAGTCATTCCACTTGTTCTTGTAGCGTTGAGGAGGTCGAAAACATATTTTGGCTACTTATTTCATTATTTATTTTTATTAAATTATCGAAAGTATCGTAGTGTTATTTTTGATTCTTATTGTCAGGTGAGGAAAGTCTGTAAAGTTAAAGTGTTTTGGTTTACATAAGCCATGAGGTGTGACATTCGTCACGCCGATACAAAGTTTTTATGACTTCATCCCCTCCCAGGCCCAAATTCTGAATTCGCCACTGTCAAGAAGGATATGCTAGCATTTATCTGTACAAATATCATCTTGAATAGAAGTGGAAAAGATTTTAAAAATACGATTTTATTCATGTACAAAAATGTAGAAAAAATTATCTGAAATACGGACATTAGTGATTAATTGAATTACTGGAAAAAGCATTTAAATGTAAAGAAACCAGCAGGAGTGACCTCCCCGAAACTTTCGCGCATACGAAAAGTAATGTGGGATGGTTAAACACCCAGTTGGTACGTAAATAATTTTGGGGTATTTACCCAAGACCTGGTTATTTTGAGAAAAAAAATTCTGAATGGAGATTTACAATTAAAAAAAATCATGAATTCCCAAAAACTTAATATTTTGCAAAAAAATTGCGTATGTTCGCAACTTTTTACGCGCGCTGAGGTACCACAACTTTATTTACCATTTTTGAGTACGAAATCTTACTATAGATATCGCACAACATTTCACTACACCTCTGGTTAATCCCAGGAGTTCATCTGGAGAATGTCAAAATGTCAGTTTCGTTTTGGGGATTGCCATAATTTCCGAAGCGCGTGTTTGCGGCTCGCTTCAATTTCCGCCAAGGTCAAACGCCAACCATACTCACTTGAGTAAAATAAGCGAAATGCTCGCCAACACACAGTCGTAATGTGTATTTTGAACTAAATATGCAATTTGAACACCTGTGTTTCAACCGATTGAAATGAAAATTGGGCACAGATCTATAATTAATGTTAACATCCGCGATATCGAGTTTTATTTATCTAAGCCAAAGGGCTTATGAGATACAAGAATGCGATTATACAGACCGACAGACAGTCAGCCCGTTGACGGATTTGGCCCAAAATTTTATATGGACCTACATTCATGACGTTAAAACTGTGTACCAAATTTTATCCATCTAGCTATTCAAGTTTTTGAGTTATAGCGTTCACATTACTTCAGACATACAGACTTCCCGTTGACGGATTTTGTCCAAAATTTGATAAAAACCTCCAAATTATGTTTAAAGACCACATACCAAATTTCATCCCCGTAGCTCTAATAGTTTTCGAGTTACCGTGTTCACAGACAGACAGACATAATTCCAAAATTGTGTTTTTTGGGCTCAGGGAGGTCTAAAACGTGGAGATTCGTCAAAATCTCGAGTTGGAATTTTTTGACGATTACAATACTTCATGTATACTTCGTATACGAGAAAGTAAAAACTGGATATGGATGGCAGGATCAAGAAGGATATACCAGCATTTATCAGTATAAATATCATCTTGAATAGAAGTGGAAAAGATTTTAAAAATACGATTTTATTCATGTACAAAAATGTAGAAAAAATTATCTGAAGTACGGACATTAGTGATTAATTGAATTATTGGAAAAAGCATTTAAATGTAAAGAAAAAAGTATAAAAAAGCGCAGTCGGTCAGAGGGAAGGTGTATAAAATTTATCCTATGTTTTTGTTTACTCTTCTACTAAACTTAATGCAATAGCTGAAAAGCGCGTGAAGGTAAATGAATGGAATTTAAAATGTGTTTTATACCTTTTTCCCCGACGGTACTAATAAGTACTACTTTAATGACGCTTATATCTTCGTAATTTGACCGTTTTTCCTGACAGTATTCACATGAACATGAAGAATGTAGTTCCGAC
>BGPR01055228.1:0-10060 GCA_013235015.1 Araneus ventricosus
CACATTCAGATAAAGTATGTCGGACCGTATAGTTTGCATTACAAGTCTGACGAATTGGAGTTGGTTCCGAGTGAAGTAAATTTTGAATGTTTCTATTAAAATTACATGGTTTAAAGCCTCCAATCGATGGTTGAATAAAATTAAGTTTGTTGCTTATCTGTGCGTCCTAGATCTCCTGCCAAGATCTGCGAATCTTGGGCTTCAAAATTCTGTCAATATCTGGAAGTGGAGCATATGGCCAAGAAATTCGTCTGGCTTCCCTAGCGGCGCTATCCGCCTTCTCAGGGTCAGATTATGAGAACGGCACATAAAACGGCACCTTCTCTCCAGTGGGAAGATTTCCGCACCACATCAGTGGGAAGACATTTGAGTCTCCGTCCCACCAACTGGATTAGAGAGGATGTGATCTTCTCTCAACATGGACCTTTCCCTGCCTACCACCTGTCTGACAGCGATTATTGCAGTTGTGGTTGAATTGGAACGGCACTTCACTATGTCACGGAGTGTATTTATACAATGTCTTGGCATATGAGGAAGCCAGCGCCAAACTTCGAACAAGAATGGCTAAAAAGGGTCGCCAATAACCTCGTCTCCAGGCATAAAATTCGTGGGATTATCAAATTCATTAGCGAAAACATATCTTTTCCGGCATCCCTAGCCTTCAACTTTCCAGCGAGCTGAACTAAGTAGCTCAATTACCGGACATTCCCCCTTCAAATAAAAGAAAGGTATAGCAACATCTAAAGGAAAGAAAACTTTACGAACTAATAGTGTAAAAGTGAAAATGCCTGTGCTGTACATAGTGTATATATTTCCTTCTTTTTGTTTTTCTTAAATATAATTCCCTTGTCTTGGCCACCAAACCGTTCAGTGACCGGTCTGGTCACGGGTACGGGGGTAAGAGACGGCGTTCTGCTCTGACACTCGACGTCAATTTCATAACCACTTGTATATAGGACCAGAATCCCAAATAGGAAGGTCTTGGCTGGGAGCGCGTTGCGATTGGGTTTGGTCTGTTTGTTTGTTTTTTGCGCAAGAGTCCTCCTTGGCTAAACTACACTATGCATATGGTTAAAAGGAAGTTCTCCGATAGAATCTACCCAAAGTTGTTGAAACGAGTAAAAATGCATATTCTTATAAAAGAAATCGTCCAGTAGGCGTACGGTGAAACAGTCCAACAAGCAGGATAATGGGGAACTACGCTTTATTCACAAATAGTCCGTAAAACACAAAGCACAGGTAACAAGAAAAACAGCTCTTGTACAAATTATCAACACAAACAGACAGAAAATCACTAATAATAACAGCAACAACAGGAACAAAAGCGCCCAGCGTATAATAACTGACCAACTCGCAATGAGAACAAGACTACAAATAGATTATTTCAAATACGGTCGCACCCCAAAGACGATTATTCTTCATCTGAGCACCTCCAGGTTTTTATACCTTTTCCGACAGGATGTGACGCCACACAGAATCATCTAGAACATTCTGCATATCTTTGCTCCTAATAAAGATAACGAGAAAATTCTGCCATTTTTGAAGACCTTCAATTTAATGCCAAAATAGTCGCCAAGGTCGGAGATAGTTGGCTTCTATTCCTCCGGAATCCTATAGAATCTTTTTAAATGTCTCTTTCCAACCATAATACAAACACTGCTGGAAAGCGCCATGACAGGTTCATAACAATATAAAACGCAGATCGGTTGTGACAAAATTGTTTGATAAAAATTAGAAAGAACGCAATCAGAAGGAAATTCGGAAATGTTAAATGGTAGTAAAAAATGCGAATGGCTTTGGAGTGCGTTACGAACCAGGAAACCTCCGAACTAGAAGAATAACTAGCATTTAGATGTTAGTGAGTTTTCAGATTTTGTGGTGGAAGTGAAGTAACTGGCTGTGCTTATGTAAATTAGTTAAGTTCTAAAAATATTTTGCGTTTACTCATACATAAAACAACAAATCTAAAAGAAGTTGTCGAAATTGTTTAATATAAAAAGTTAACAAAAACACACATTTGAAGCTAAAATGATGGTTTTCAGACATAAAATGTTAGGAATGCGAAAATAGAAGCAAACTGTCTACAAACCTTTAAAGTAAAGTTAAATGCATATAGAAAAACTGAAAATATTTGTTCGATGAAAGAATGGAATATGGCAAGAAAACAGATCTGATTACAGGAACCGACGATGTAAAAACAATGTGATAGCACAAAGATATAGAAAGAAGATATTAAACGACATGCGCGGTTCGGTTTGCCATATGACACATGATTTACCCATTATTGTCAAATATCGAAAAGCGTGTCACCTTTGTAGAAATCATTTTCCTTCAATGTTGTACGGCATTGAAAAGAATTTTAACACCGCTTTCTGAATGAAAGGAAAAATAATTTATAAGTAACAGCAGAAGCGAAAAATCGTCTGAAAATGTGATTTATCAGTTTTAATCTTTTAGTACCAAGTAGCCGGCTGACAATAACCTAGAAAATTATATTTTGATACTAGCAGTACGCGCACGGCGTTGCCCGTGGAATCAGGGCTTCAACAAAATGAAAAAAAAACCCACACACAATGACATAAATGAAAGTTTTGAAAACGAAATCAAAACAGAAATGTATATATTATTGAGTTTGCCCGTTTCATTTTCCTCCCGACAATGACGCGAATATAATGACGTCATCGGATTGTAGAAATACATGCTGGGATTGGAAGCATATTACGTCATCTCATGCGAGGAAGCAACAATGCATTTTGGGATCGCCCGGAGAAACTCTTGCTGTCAAATCTCGCTAGCAGAAACGCTGTTTGAACTGATCAGGAAAAAATTTATTTAAAAAAAAAAACGGAACAAGATATTTTAACCGTTCTTGTTTTAGATCCAACAGAAACGTTCCACTTATAAGCTGAAAAAAATTAAATAGAGTTGTTAGAACGTTAGATGCGAGAATTTCAAGAAATCCTTATAAAAAATTACCATAAAAGTGACTATTATTTAAAAATTTCCCAAAATTCAGTAACTTATGTTGAAAATTCAAAACAAACTTCATTAGAGCGAAAATTGTTTGTTCTATCCGATGGTGCATTGATTGTTTTTCAAGGATCATTACAAAAGATACTACAGCTGTAAACGTGCCAAAAATGAACCAAAATAACACAAAACATTAAATAAAAAAATTATAGATTAAATTTTAAAATTCTGGCTTCGAGGCGCATTGAGTCACCATTACGACTACCTGTGTGCCAAATTTCATGGCTGTAAGTGCGATAGATTCGTCTGGACATCGCACACACACATACATACGCAAACATTGACTTTTATAAGTTCATAGATTACACAACTCTCAGCAATAGATAAAAAAATTATCATATTATTCAGTCAAATATCTCTTCCCAATTAAGATTTCAATAAAGCTTTGCTAAAAATATCAGAGCAAAAACAGTTGAAAAGGAAATAATTAGAAAGCCCTTTTAATTCGTAAAGACTTGATCTTTTTTAACAAAAATTAGCAGCATCACCGCCAATTTGATGTCCAAATTCGTAATTGTAACTCTTACAAAATGGCTTTTACAACACCATAATTATTTCATAATGTCGGAATAAATTCGAATATTGCAAAAGAGCTAATAAACATAAACTTCGAAATTCCAAATCTAACCATAGGAATAACAAAAGAAAAAAAATAATGAAAAGATTTAAAACTCGGATCATATCCGAAGACGTTTAGGTAATTCACTTCCAAAATAAAGAAAAATATAGGTAGCAACAAAAAAACTCTCTTGAACTTTATCTCCGGCCAAAAAGTCAATTATGATATCCTTTTTGTTTATTCCAATAAAAAAGGATAATTACTTTTCCCATTTCAAAACAAAGACGATTCTCCACACTATTGCCAGATGCGAAGAGTCACACGAGAATCGATTGCATCATAAAGTTCAGTTTATTCTTCGGGACCTGAAGCCTGTAACAAACACCCAATAACAGTCGGAAAAAGAAAAGAACTTATTTAGACTTTTCCACGGCGCCGCTGGGAGTTCCCATAAAATATTCCTGGCTTTTCAGAATTCAAATTTCCCTTATTTTCCGATCGCCGAATGGCAACGGCAAAGAGGCTGTGGGAAAAATTTCCCCATTTATTAAAAATGAATGAGTTAGAACTTTTGCTGCAGATTTTGGCGGGAAAAATGTGGAACTGAGATAAAACGTTTCTTTGAAATATTCTAACGCATTTCTAGGAAAATATGTTTTCACCTGTTGGGAATTTAACCAATTTCGAAATTGCTATGCACATATTCAGTGAAGAAAAGGCTTTTAGCAATCAGTTATATTTTGTGGGTTTTAAGAATGATGCATTTTGTAGGAAACTCTGGTAGTATGTTCTTATTCGGTTTTATAAGAAATGCTAATAATAAAAAGTATTCAACTTGATGCTTTATTTTCAGGAAAAGCTTTTCTTTCTCCGATGATTTCTGTGTTCTTCTTTATATGTTTTGAATTCATTCAGTTTATTATATAAACAAAACGGAAAAATAAACACGACTTAGATTCTGAAATGTAAAACAACTTTCATAGGAATAACCATAACCATAAGGAAGAACCATATGTCTCGTTGTTTGTTAGCGCACTACACGACAGACCACTTGAACTAGAGCTACCAAATTCTACATAGATGCATTACGATATGCATACCAAAAATTTTTTTAAAAAATTTAATTTTTTTTACTTAATTAAAAGTACAATTTAAAGCTTTTTATTCAATACCTTTAATTAATAGCCGTACAGAAACAATTATTACATCTGAAAATCTAAAAAATTAGCATTCCAATTGATTAAGGTACGATTTTTCTCTAATTTGCTAAATTCTAATTTCGCAACGATTATTTCTATTTCTGCGATAAAATCAAGCATTTCATTCTTCCCGAAATTGAAAATTTGAAGTAACTATGATGTCATTCTTCCATTGTCTAAAACTAAACTACAAACATGGTGGTTTATTTTTATTAATTAACTAGCAGGCTTCGCCGACCTGCTTGTTCGCCAGGAATATAATTTCAATTAAATCTTTTATGTATGATTTGATATTCTTGATTCCTTTCACAAAGAAATTTTAAATTTCATTTGTGATAGACATTTAACCCATGTTTTTTCAGTAGCCTTTCACTCCAGGCTCCGAGTTCGGGAGTGTACAGTGGTCATAAGTAGCCTTCCACCTGTTCATGAACGTCCCTAATGGTGTCAAGTAACTGTCTGTGTCATGTAACATCCAATTGCATGCTGTCGGCATCAATTTCACTCTCTTATTTCTCTCAGAAAATATGCATTTGATTTCAACATGAAGATGGCTCGGGACAGTTTACTTCCAGCAGCACGTTAGCTGGATGAAAATATACTTATTAAAATATAGCATTAAACATTCAGATATTACCTTAGCTTTCAACAATGGAAGAGAAACGCGCAAATGAATATTTGTTTAAAAAATGAAACTGGTTTGAATTGCGTTGCAACAATGAAAAGTATTGTTGTAAATTATGCCAAAAAATATTTTTCAAAGGCTATTAAAATAAGAGAAAAAAATCGTACAACTTAATTGAAATCATTGAAAATATATTTTTTTAATTTTCAGATGGTATAGAAAAATAATTTTTGTGCTGTAATATGTTCGGATGTTATTAAGGAAAAACGCTAAAATTTCGTTTAATTTTTAATTAATAAAAATTCCAATTAAAATTTCAAAAAAGGGCTCTTAGGTGCACATTCCCACCTTCCAAAGTATGTGCCAAATTTCATAGCTCTAAGTCTAGCAGTCTGTCCTGTAGAGCGCCAACATACACAGACATTCTCCTTTATTATTAGTAGAGATTAATTATTTTTTTATTTAAACTGATAAACAGAGTTTAGGATTATTTTTTTTTCAAGTTTGGAAGGTTTTTAATTTAATGACAAAAATCTTGGAAGGAAGAAAATGACTAGATATTCTTATACTTTTTTTTTGTTATATTCGTAAACTAAACTATATTTGTAAACTTTTAACTGAACGTTTTACTTTTTTTCTACTGATACTAAATTTTCTGCAACAGAAAACAGAATTACTTTAAAATACAAGATATAGAATACTTGCAAAATGGCGATGTTGAATAATTACATTTGTTATTCTTTTATTTTGCGTCAAAGGTATATTTAAATCCAACTAATCTCTAATGAAATATTTAAAATGTTCATCACTTCCGCTTTCACACTAAATATCATACTACAGGATATTATATAAGAACATTATGAGAAAATCATGAAACAAGTTTATAAACATTCGAACAGTTTTCAGGACATTATGATTTTCATATAAATCCAAGGATATTATGATATTTGTACAATTCCAAAGCCATTATGATTTTCCTATAATTCCAATCCTTCTATATTTTTTTTTAAATTATCAATACAAAAGATACTAATTCTTCATTTCTGTGTATTATCTAAAATATAATGGTAAAAAGGAAGAATATATAATTTTAATCATTATCAGAAATAGACACATAATGGCATTTATGACCTTGCTATAACAGATAATCCCGCAGGAAATAACTGGCTAATATAATTATCCTCATCAAAACATTGCATCTTTCGAACTGTTACATATTTAAATTATTAATTTCGGTTCTATGGCAAAACAGATGCATATTAAATAAACCAATCTTAATTTTAGAATCATATAAATTCCAAAGCGGGCAATAAATCATATAAATGATAAACAGAGGATTTCAATAAAGGATATTAAACTACAGAACAGGCATGTCACGAATAATGCCAATTTTCCACCTTCGTAAACAGCGTTGATCCAGATGAATCGTTACTCGAATTACAACGTGAACAACATTACTCTATCCCGAATACCCTTAGGCAACAAAATTAACTGCCACATCGCAAAAGGACCCCTTTGCAAAGGATGCCAACAATCTGCAAAATTTCGGCAGTAAATGTGACAATACCCAAACACTCTGCCTTAACGGGCTCGATAATAAACGACTGCTGCAATTAGTCCTTTGTTACGAAGTGATTATGGTTTTAGATAAACTTTGATTTAGATATCCGTCAGAAGAGATACCGCTTGCCATTGATTAGATAATGCTTTCCGCTCTCCATTATTGCCACTGGATAATGGAAAATGAATAGTTCTGTGGCGGCTCACACGATAGCTGTTGTTAGTCATGTGCAGGCGCAAAATTATCTTTAAATTTTCACACGTAAATGGAAAGAGGAAAATGGTTTTTTCCTTTACCATCTTCCGCGAGATAAACTCATTAATAAAGGAATAATACCAGTATCACGTGACCCAACGCATCGATTAAATTACCTGCAGACGATAAAAATTCATCGCTGAAATGGAAGGGGAAAAAATTTCCGGGACAAGGGCTGACATTTTAATGAAGCTTCTTCCAGCGAAGTATTCGTAAATTTAACCTACTGCACGCAATAGGCGATTTACAAGAAGTAACATGGCAACGTTAGGTTATTCGCGATTGAGGGACCTTTGCTGTTGAAAATTGCAGGATAATTACTTGCATGGAGTTAAGTTAAGGCTTTAAAATATTTTAAAAAGCGGCTTATTGTTTTTGACGCGATAGACGATATCATCGACTTTAAAGATATTTGCGAAAGAACCATCGTTTTTTCTCAAAGTTGAGAGCGCTAAGCTTTAAAGTTATTTATCCATTTAAGGAACAAATGAAGAAACAAAAGAAACAATTTATGATCATCACATCTGCTTTTATAAGGCTAAGGATTATATTTCAATAGCAGTTAATGAGCATCGTTTATCGCTTAAAGGAAATTTAAAGCGAAATATTACAGAGAATAGTTTAAATTTCACAGACATTTTATATTATTTTTTAAACATAATACTCTCTATTATCCGTGCGCGGATTATCCGGTTTACGGATTATCTGTGCTCATTCCGGACTCACAAAAAAAAATTTAAAGAGAAACATTTTCGCGCTTATCATGCATGTAAAATCGATGTTGATGTTCGATCGAGAGATTCATTCAGTGAAACTAGTGAGCCGTGACGGCGGAAGCTAAAGAATACATTTTTTTTTCTTCCTCCACGTGCAATCTGCACCGGTCCAACCCCTAATTTACCAAGAAATGAATCACCCACTTTCTGTTAGCTCATTCTGTACAAACACGCTTCTTCCTGACACGTCATTCTTTAACTTCTTCGTCTTCTTTCATTTTCGCACGTGTTCCTTTACTTTTTGCGTCTTGTTTATCGTCAGTTAGTAGCGTGAAATTTTTTATTCGTAAAAATGAATGATGTGAAACGGAAACGAAACGTTTTAAATGTTAAACGAAAATTAGAAATCCTTCAAAAACTTGATAGTGGAGAATCAGCTAATACTGATGCAGAAGATGTACTAAAGGAGGGAAATACAGTTTCTCATTCTTCTGCTCTACAATCTGCGGAAACTTTGTTAGATTATATGGGACAAAGAGGATTTGATTACGATGACATTACTGAGGTTCGTAAAATATGTGTCGATATACGAAAAGAGATGAACAAACAGCAGAAGCAAAGACGCATTACAGATTTTTTAAAGCAGTAAATGTTAAAAATGAAAATTCCTAGTTTGATGTTATACAGCATGCAAATGTAAGTAATTTTTATATTTTTGTACTGATGTTGATTTTTTCTTTAATAAAAAGGAGTTTCCGGATTATCCGTGTTTTTCTATTGTCCGTGCGATCCCTCCCCCTGATTAACCCGGATAATCGGGAGTGCACTGTATAACATTTCTTAGTTAGAGTTGCACGATTTCCTGCATAAATTTTTGAGAACGTGTGAATGTTAATTTCATATGTGAGTATGAGAGAATACAGAATTGTGTGAGCAATAAACACAATAAATGTTCATCTTAAATGTAACCAATCATCGAAAATAAGTAAATTTTTGATATTTTAAAAGTAAAATGAAAATTAATCTATTTATAGTAATTAATGAAGTTATAAATAATTTTAATATAATAAATAATTTTAAGCGTACATTATGCATCCTAATATATTTCTAATGCATCCATTTCTCCTATTTTCAGTCATTACTCTTAGCGTGTAATACGAAGTGCAGTTAATTTCTTATAAGTTTCTTATCTTAATAATTCGAACCATTTCATTGAGTTTTAGGTATAATAACATCCCGTTTTGAAGCAACACGATTGCTATTTTGGGACGGACCTCGTAAACTTGAACCGCGGTCAAATGAGAAGGACGACACCTGAGCTGGCAGCCCCCTCTCCCAACTTCCGCACCATGCCAGCGGAAGGACGTTTGACCCCCTACGTATGATTTGCAACTGTCCAAATACACGACGAATCTTCAGTGGAACAATTTCATTGGATAATTGTCACTGAGGTGTTTAGTTACAATATTAGAGTCAATAAAAAATCTTGTTTCTTCCCTATCTTCATTGTTCTACGGAGATGACATGAATTCACATAATTCCAAAGAATTATAACTGTTATATAAATCCTAGATTTTTTTTATAAGTTAACATAAAAAATATTCATTATTAGGTATTGTCAGACAAGGAAATAATGATGTGTAGGCAGACATATATACAATTTTTATCATTATCAGAAATATATCACATTTATAAGTTTGCAAAAGCAGATAATTAACTATACAATTATAAACGCAAAGTAAATAATTTCCTGCATCAAAGCATCGTATCTTTTGAAATGTTACATTGTTAAATTACTAATTTCAGATGTCCATTAAACACACCAATCTTCATTTTAGAATGATATTAATTAAAATACAGGCAGTATATAATATAAATAATAAACAACGGATTTCAATACACGTTATTAAATTACAAAGGAATGTCAAGAATACCGCCAATTACCCATCTTCCATACTACGTTGATACAGATGGATCGTTACTTATAACCTGAACATCATTCTATTCCCGAATAACCTTAGGCAACAAAATTAACTATCATATCTCAAAAGGCCTCATCTACAAAGTGTGCCACCATCCTACGAAACTTCGACCATAAATGTGACAATACCCAAA
>BGPR01055229.1:0-10060 GCA_013235015.1 Araneus ventricosus
TACTACTTACTATCTACTATATGCTTACTTTAATTACTACTTACTTATTATCTACTATATGCTTACTATACTTTACTACTTATTTACTATCTACTATATACTTACTATACTATGCTACTTACTTACTATCTACTTTATGCTTACTATAATTATTACTTACTTCCTATCTACTATATGTTTACTATAATTACTACTTACTTCCTATCTACTATATGTTTACTATAATTACTACTTGCTTACTATCTACTATATGCTTACTATAATTACTACTTGCTTACTATACTATGCTACTTACTTACTATCTACTTTATGCTTACTATAATTACTACTATAGTAGAATTTTGTCCATATAAAACTATGCGTCTGAAACTAAGTAGAATTTTTTCTGATCTTTAATACCTGATGTACCGACCCATGGCTTTGAAACATAAGTGTCATTTTTTTAATTACCAAAAAAATCATGTCTAACGGACTCCTATCTAATTCATAATATTCATTCATGGATATTTTAGAATTTTTAGTTAAATTTTAATATAATTTCTAAAATTTCTGAAAATAAAATTAAAGCCAATAGTTCTATGTCAGCACTATTTTTTTCAGCAGCATTTTTAGAATTTTTCTTGATTTCAAAAATGTCCAAAAAGAGGAAATGAATTGCGCTAATTTTTCTTATTTTGTTGTTTATTATTATGATAACGTCACAAATTTCTTTCAACAAAGGTGTTTTCCTTTTCAAAAGAAATGAAATAAAATATTACCTGTTATTTGCAGTCTCACGTTATTAAGTATATCCAGTCGAAAATCATTAACTTCCCTCTCAATAAATTAATTTAAAAAATATATTATAATGACTATCGGATTTTTATAAAGGATGCATAGTAGTGACTATATTTTTCTGTCAAACCAGTGCTATTTATTTCAGCAATATTTCTAGACAGACTATAGTTTACATATGCTTCACTTCAAATGATGACAATCTGCCTTAAAAGTAGAATACAATCAGCAATTTTGTGCAAAAATTTTTCTAATGAAATTGTAGAGATACTTTTACAATTCCATTACTTTTTTTACGCAATACTTTTTTCTGTAATTGCGGATTACATTATAAATTCGTATTCTTGAAAATTCTCCTAAAACTAGAAAATAATAGAAATTTTACATTATTTCTATTTTTCTTGTTTGTTTTTATTTTATAATAACATCCCAATCTTGTATTACTTGTTAATGTAAAAATATATGAAATCTTTAGTTATTTACAGTTACACTTAACTGCTTCTATCTAGTTGAAAATCCCTTCCAAGTCTTCCTATTAAATAAATACTTTAATTGAAATTCAAAAATAGTTTTTAAAATTTTTAAGTTGATAGGTTAAAATGCACTTCTGTCATATCAGGCTATACATTTCTGAAATATTTCCAGAATACAATAAAAATCGTTTCTTTCCAAATTGTTCTAAGGCGAAGAAATAAATTGTATATTATTCGGAGATATTTCTGTTCTTTTTTATTTCATAATAACATCACAAATCTCTCTCAGCATTGCTATTCTCCATTCTCGAAAAACACGAGATAAAATCTCTGCTTTATACAATCGCACTTCGCTGTTTATATCCAGTCGAACACAGAGTTAAACTTCCTGTTTTCAAACACCACATAAATGTGTCAGTCGCCGCCATTTTTCCACTCGGGCACAAATCGTTTGGCTGCCAGTAAATTCTCGAGCGGCGTTGAGAAGCACTTGAGCTTCTTCCTCCAGAGTGGATTCTTATCGATGACATATAAACAGACATGTTGCCAGATTCCAAACAACTGAAGTGGATAGGCAGCGAAAGCATCCATAAATGATGCTTACAGGAAAAAACGAGATTGACTCAAACCAGATTTTGTTCTTGTGTTGATCCTTATATTCTTTATAACAAGAAAGAATTCGAAGCGTAAATAAATAAATCGTTTATCTGGAGATGTGGAATATTTATTTCGACTGAAAACATCATTGCTTCTAATCTGTGAGCAGCATTTTGTCTCGGTTGGTGGGCGTTTTAATCTTATCTGCGTTTTTGCATCACTTACATCATAATTTACACTTTTGCGCATTCATTTTATCAGAATATTGATGCCTATTCCCCCTGACGCCATTTTTTTTAAAAAAATATTTGCGGGAGTAGTAAAGTGTGAATGATTAGTTACAGAAACACTGATTGATATTTTGATTGGGATAAGAGAGCTTGCGTTGAGATATCTTAAATGTTCTTGTTGACAGCGAACATTCATTAACTGAAACGCTGGATATGGTCTAAATCTTAAAAAACTGTAAATACATCATGTTCTGACAAGGCTTAATTGAATTAAAACACTTGAATCTGGAAATATAGATACCAAGCGTTGAAAGAATGAGTAGCCTTGTGAGCAAAAAAAAAATAATTTTGTACTGGATCGGTATTTGTTACTTAAGTGCATTCACATGAATATTTTTAAGGAATATTTTCCAATAAATTATAAAGATTGACTAATTTTTAAAATTTTCCTCGTTTACTGTTAGAGCAAGATTTCACCGAAATCTCTGCTAAATTTAACTAATGTTTCACCTTTCTAAAAATGTAAAACTGTTCAAGGTATTAATTCATAAGAGTTAAGCAAACACACTTCTGAGTCCCTGACTCAACAGAAAGTAGTTTCAATCGAAAAATAAATACTCTTTTACAGAACTGAAAATATAATTATTGACAGTACGCATTATCCATGAATTTTTACATCGGAACGGAAACTTGAATGGGAAATGCCAGGTTCACAATTTGTAAATCAAAAATATAAATGCAGCGACGCGTGCTTTACCAGTGTTGTCTGTTGTTACATTAAAATCACCCGCCCCATCATTTACAATAAAAGATCCATAACAAAGGGAAAACATAGAATTTTAGGAACTTAGTCTCTATATCACTAAAGGAGACAATTGTTTCTAAAGAATTATTTTTCATTAAAATTTTTATACAGAATAATCTAAATTCAATATTTTGTACTGTCGTTTATATTTTAATGATTTTTAATAAAAGCATGTTAGTCATTTCTGCGTTCAGGTTAATTTAGTGTAGGGGCATTGCTCCTTATGTGTGTTTAAATTTTTTTTTTCTTTTTAAAATTCATCTCGCATTTCAATGAAATATTAAAATATTGCAGTTAATGGTTTATTCTTTGTTAATATTCTTATGCTGACTGAGCATCCATGAGGTATGACCTGGTTGCAGCTATGGGTTATTGCATAAATCACAACGCGCAAAGATTAAAATTATTATCATTAATAATAATTATTATTATTATCTTCTATTTGACTTGGGATAAGTCTGACATCAATTTTAAGAACTAAAAATCTAATATAATATAAAATATATAAATAAAATTCTCAATACGACAATTTTCTATCAAAACTGATAGTTTACTTACGTTTAATCATATTTCATTCCTATAAAAGCAAGCATTATTCTTGAAATAATACTCTTGCTCTAACTATTGCAAGAATTACAGAAATCACAATATCCACTACAATTTTATTTTGGAATCGTTAATACATGTGCTTGCGCCAAGCGCCTCATATTATTTTATGCACCAGTATTTTAGCAGAAGTGAGTTTTAAATATCAGTGATCGATCGATATTCATCGCAATGGATGTAACGAAATGTAGGTTGTTTAATTTCGTGAACCAAGCATTAAAGTGACCATTTATTCCCCCCCCCTCCTCAAAACGGGTCATTTTTAAAATTTTTAGGTAAGACTATGTGAATTCAAGAAAACACATATTTCTTCTGTTTTTATTTATTAATGAAAAGACACGTGAAAATAACTAATTCATGTGATCTTGCGCTTTTTTGAAGAACACATTTTTGCTTCAGTATATTTGGTGTAGATTTTTCAAAAAAAGAATGAAATTCTTGGTAGGATTTCTTAAAATTTGCAACGGAGTTTTTTTTAGCTCATCCACAACTTATTCATAAGAAGAAAGACCCTTTCTATGAAGACATTAGTGCCAAACAGACATAGAATATATTCAATAATTATACGAAAGTTCGTATGATTTAAATTATTTGCGTGAAAGTGTTTGAACAGTTCCACCCAACGACTTTCGGTTTAAATGTTTCCAGTGCTTCATTCTATTGATTCATTTGGTGTAATGAAGTTAGAACTAAGTGCGAGATAGGAGGCTTCTGATCAACTTGCATATGTGTGACTCCACGCTCCGTCATCTCCGGGTTACTAGACATTACCGTATGATTTTTTTTTATTTTTGGCTTCTTCTTGTTTGAAATTCTTATCGTGGGTTGTTCTTTTTCTGAAAACGGGACATTTAGTCGTCCAGAAGCTGTGTTTGGGGACAACGGGACAGGCCACCGAAAACCGGGACTGTCGTATGGTCACAATAACATCAGCCAAGTACGTGTTACTTCATTTCACAGTGGCGTGGTTTGTCTTTTTCATTAAACTTATGTTAACAGTACGCAGATGTGACGGCAAATATAGATGTGCATATAATACCAGATATGTTGAGGTATTTAATGTGACCATTCGTCCCGTAATGAACGGGACTGTCCCGTTTATAGGTAGGCTGTCCCATTGTCCCCCAAAGACATCTTCGGGACACCGAAATGTCCCATTTTCGGAAAGAGAGCATTCAACGGTTACAATTTCAAAAAAAGTTGCGAAAAATCAAAAAATTCAACGGTAGTGCCTAGTAGCGCGGTGATTCCAATATATTACAAGTCGGTGAGAAGTTTGCTAGCCCGCACGCATTTCTAACTTTATTACACCGCAAAAAAAGAAACACAAGTAAACGCTAGAAATGTTTCAACCGTAAATCATTGGCAGCAATTGTTCAAACACTTCCACACCAATGATTTGAATCAGACGAACTTTCATTTATTGAATATATTCTATGTCTCCCAGACACTAATGAACATATAGAAAGGGCATTTTCTCTTGAAGAAACACAATTGTAATTCGCAATTTTGAAAGCAACGTTGATTACCAAAGGAAATTTTAAGACATCCTACCAAGAATTTTATTCTTATTCGAAATCCACCCTAAATATACTGAAGCAAAAATTCGTTCTTCAAAAAATACAGGATCTCATGAATATATATTTTCATGTGTTCATTCCTGTTCTTTTTATTAATAAATATAAACTGACGAAATATACTTTTTCGTGAATAAACGCACTATTACCTAAAAATGAGTAGTTGTTCCGTTTTGAGGGAAAAAACAAATGGTCACGTTAGGTATTGTCCCATTGATGTATGTATGGCTGCTGTAATGTAACCAGACAGATAAACTTCCCGCAGCCGGATATCGATCAAAATTTTATAGAAATCTACAGTATTGGTGAAAAACCATAAACAAAATTCCATCCCTCTACGTCATTGCGTTTTTACTTTCTCGTATACGAAGTATCCAAAGAGAAAGTATTGTAATCGTCAAAAAATTCGAACTCGAGATTTCGACGAATCTCCACGTTTTAGACCTCCCCGAGTCCGAAAAACACAATTTTGGAATTATGTCTATCTGTGTGTCTGTGAACACGATAACTCGAAAACTATTAGAGATAAAGGGATGAAATTTGGTATGTGGTCTTTAAACATAATTTGTAGGTTTCTATCAAATTTTGGACAAAATCCGTCAGGAGGAAGTCTGTCTGTCTGTATGTCCGCGGTCATGCGAACGCTATAATTCAAAAACTTGAATAGCTAGATGGATAAAATTTCGTACACAGCTTTATCGTCGTGAATGTAGGTCCGTATAAAATTTTGGGCCAAATCCGTCAAAAGGTTGACTATCTGTTGGTCTGTATAAGCGCATCTCCAACGAGTCCGCTATCTCCACGCACATGCGTATTGAACGCAATATTCTGTGCACGATATTTATTGACTCCTGCTTGGCGTTTTTTTCTTCATCCGATTCTCCATGCGCATGCGTACTTTGTAGCAATCTGTGCACGCGTCCTTGAGCCAAGAAAGAGTATAAATCGGTTTTCATTTAATCGGAACGCATCTTTTCGAATTTGATTTTTCACCTAAATATTTTCTGATAGTCATTGGATCCTGGCTTACAATAGGTTCGAATTTTTTTATCCATTCGGGGGGGAGGGGAAACAGCACCCTTTTCGAGAAGTATACGAGAAAGTTTAGGGGAGACCACTCCCGCTGGTTTTGTGTGTGTGTCTGTGTGTGTGTATGCTATCGTATTCACAGACAGCATAGGAATATTCCGTTCTGGCCGAAGCCGTCCGGTTGATCAGATGAGGTCCGCGCAAAGCATCCCCACCCAAAATGGGGACGAAAGTCCCTATTATCGGCATCGGTAAAACCTCAACCGACTCTGCTACAGTAACCCCGATTACTATCTTATTTCAAGTCATGATATGCAATCTAATTCAATTTTCAAGTGCATTCAACTCGATACACACACAAATATATACACACATATATACATACACATATACATATACATACACATACAGTAGAATCATCCTACAACGAAGTCTCCCTATAACGAAATTCATAATCGGAAAGTTTAATAACATTCAAAATATTCTCTATATAACGATGTGGTTGTCTTCCTATAGCGAATTTTTTCAGACCTTTATCTTTTCGATTTTTGTCATTTTTGAAGAACGTTGCTAATTTCGGTGCAAACACAAATCGCTCACAAGTGCCTGTTTCTGGAATCACTCGCATTGTTCATTTCAGCGATAACACATAACAATAGAATGCTATGTGAAGGGTAATGCAGTTTTGGGACCTGGGTTTCTACAGAGGGAGCAACATTTCTACGGGTCAAGATTCCAAAAATCGGGGTGGAAACAGCAAATGGATGTGACAATGCGCATTTTATGTTTATCCATACTAGTACATATTATT
The DNA here is from genome assembly GCA_013235015.1 of Araneus ventricosus. Lineage (NCBI taxonomy): Eukaryota > Metazoa > Arthropoda > Arachnida > Araneae > Araneidae > Araneus > Araneus ventricosus. Next base: position 6,903 of record BGPR01055229.1, read on the forward strand.
CTCTAAATTGGTGAATTGTCTTCACTTTTGAGCATTTTATTTATACAATAAAAATTAGTATAATTTTAACAAATTTATAATAAATATTACTTCATTTTTAATTGAAAGTCATAATTAAATATCTTTGAACTTATCACACATACTAAAACGTTTGTTATATTGACTTAAATAACTGCAAAAATCTCCAATCTCAGTATAACGAAATTTTCTCTATAACGAATTCTTCAACTGGAACCAAGCGATTTCGTTATAGGGAGATTCCACTGTATATGTATACACACACACATACATACATATATATATATCTTCAAAATATAAAGTTTTCTGAAGTTTACCAAAAATAGAACGTTAATTTGCCATAAGTAAACCAACAAAAATAAAAGTATAGATCAGGACCAGTCAATTGCGCGAGTTTCATAAAGTGCTTTAACAATTGCAGAAGCTCGAGAGCGAAACTCATAAAACTCATCGTATTCATAGACAGACGGACTTAATTCCAAGAAATTGTTTTCGGATTCGGGGATGTCTGAAACGCTGAGATTCATCAAAATCTCCACTTTTTTAAGAATACAATCCTGTGTTTTTTTACTTAGTATACGATAAAGTAAAAACTTTTTGTTTTCTCTACTTTAGACTAATGTTGTGTGGAGGTTTATTTTTCTAAGGTATTTAAGCTGATTCGTTGAAGCTCTATCAATTTCTCCAGCGGCCGAAGATTCCTTTTCGTTATTGATGACGCTTCTAAAATATTTATTGCCATTTTTAATCTTGTTTCTTCAGATGGTTTTATAGCGAACCCAAATAAGATATAAACAGGAATTAGGAGAAGCTTATACGTGAAAGGTCGTCGACCCCAAAGCCTCGTCCTTGCACAGGTTTCCTTATTTACGGTAAAGTTTGGCTGACAGAGTGTTTTCCCCAGGGATGTTGTCTGGTTCGAGCGTCGGAGACTGAAAGCTTTACTGTGAGAAATGGTGAAGCCGATAAAATGCAGAAAAAAGCAGAAAATGCATTCTGTTTAGTAAATCACAGAAGAAACGCTGAGGAAAAAACTGGCTATGGCTGGCAGGATCAAGAAGCAGTGGCGAATCCAAGGGGGGAGCTATGGGGCTGCAGCCCCTCCCAGAGTTAAACCAGAATTCTTGATTTTATTTAAAAGCACTACAACTGTTTGTTCTTAATTTCTCTTTCTTTAAAAAAATGATAAAAAAATGACAACATTGCTTTCTGGCTTGACACGCTCGAAAATTTCCCTACTTTTCTAGTCATTCCACTTGTTCTTGTAGCGTTGAGGAGGTCGAAAACATATTTTGGCTACTTATTTCATTATTTATTTTTATTAAATTATCGAAAGTATCGTAGTGTTATTTTTGATTCTTATTGTCAGGTGAGGAAAGTCTGTAAAGTTAAAGTGTTTTGGTTTACATAAGCCATGAGGTGTGACATTCGTCACGCCGATACAAAGTTTTTATGACTTCATCCCCTCCCAGGCCCAAATTCTGAATTCGCCACTGTCAAGAAGGATATGCTAGCATTTATCTGTACAAATATCATCTTGAATAGAAGTGGAAAAGATTTTAAAAATACGATTTTATTCATGTACAAAAATGTAGAAAAAATTATCTGAAATACGGACATTAGTGATTAATTGAATTACTGGAAAAAGCATTTAAATGTAAAGAAACCAGCAGGAGTGACCTCCCCGAAACTTTCGCGCATACGAAAAGTAATGTGGGATGGTTAAACACCCAGTTGGTACGTAAATAATTTTGGGGTATTTACCCAAGACCTGGTTATTTTGAGAAAAAAAATTCTGAATGGAGATTTACAATTAAAAAAAATCATGAATTCCCAAAAACTTAATATTTTGCAAAAAAATTGCGTATGTTCGCAACTTTTTACGCGCGCTGAGGTACCACAACTTTATTTACCATTTTTGAGTACGAAATCTTACTATAGATATCGCACAACATTTCACTACACCTCTGGTTAATCCCAGGAGTTCATCTGGAGAATGTCAAAATGTCAGTTTCGTTTTGGGGATTGCCATAATTTCCGAAGCGCGTGTTTGCGGCTCGCTTCAATTTCCGCCAAGGTCAAACGCCAACCATACTCACTTGAGTAAAATAAGCGAAATGCTCGCCAACACACAGTCGTAATGTGTATTTTGAACTAAATATGCAATTTGAACACCTGTGTTTCAACCGATTGAAATGAAAATTGGGCACAGATCTATAATTAATGTTAACATCCGCGATATCGAGTTTTATTTATCTAAGCCAAAGGGCTTATGAGATACAAGAATGCGATTATACAGACCGACAGACAGTCAGCCCGTTGACGGATTTGGCCCAAAATTTTATATGGACCTACATTCATGACGTTAAAACTGTGTACCAAATTTTATCCATCTAGCTATTCAAGTTTTTGAGTTATAGCGTTCACATTACTTCAGACATACAGACTTCCCGTTGACGGATTTTGTCCAAAATTTGATAAAAACCTCCAAATTATGTTTAAAGACCACATACCAAATTTCATCCCCGTAGCTCTAATAGTTTTCGAGTTACCGTGTTCACAGACAGACAGACATAATTCCAAAATTGTGTTTTTTGGGCTCAGGGAGGTCTAAAACGTGGAGATTCGTCAAAATCTCGAGTTGGAATTTTTTGACGATTACAATACTTCATGTATACTTCGTATACGAGAAAGTAAAAACTGGATATGGATGGCAGGATCAAGAAGGATATACCAGCATTTATCAGTATAAATATCATCTTGAATAGAAGTGGAAAAGATTTTAAAAATACGATTTTATTCATGTACAAAAATGTAGAAAAAATTATCTGAAGTACGGACATTAGTGATTAATTGAATTATTGGAAAAAGCATTTAAATGTAAAGAAAAAAGTATAAAAAAGCGCAGTCGGTCAGAGGGAAGGTGTATAAAATTTATCCTATGTTTTTGTTTACTCTTCTACTAAACTTAATGCAATAGCTGAAAAGCGCGTGAAGGTAAATGAATGGAATTTAAAATGTGTTTTATACCTTTTTCCCCGACGGTACTAATAAGTACTACTTTAATGACGCTTATATCTTCGTAATTTGACCGTTTTTCCTGACAGTATTCACATGAACATGAAGAATGTAGTTCCGAC
>BGPR01055230.1:0-10060 GCA_013235015.1 Araneus ventricosus
AGTTGCTTTTATTTTAGAAATAAAATTAAGTTAGTTGCTTTTATTTTAGAAACAAAACTAAATTAGTTGATTTTATTTCATCCAGATATTCTTAAATATATGTAATGGCTAAAAACACAATAATGAAGTTATGTGGCCAAAACTGGAACATGTAGTGTTCCACTTTTGGCCACCTGCATGGCCAAAACTGGCACATATAGTAAATTTAAAGTACCAGTTTTGGTCACCACCCATTTAATCTTAAAAATAATTAATTTTGATATGAAATCAGAATAAAAAGAAAGCTTACCTCATAAACCTTAAGGGTAATCAGTTTTAGTTTAATCATTTTAATTCTGAGAGCTTTATGTTGAAAAACTGCAAATACTTGTTCCTTAACAGTTGTGAGTATACAATGCATGATCATGCATTTAATTTTTTTACAAGTTACATGCTTGAGAAAAATGAACCAATCAGATTGAAAATAGTAAAATAAGGATTGTTTAAAGTATTGGAATGCTTCTTATTAGTTAATTTGAAATTACTGGTTAATTATTGGAAAAACAGATCCAATGTGGCCAAAACTGGAGCATCTACCCTACGTCTTTTTAATACTTTTAAGGTAATTTGTGTTAATAACTTGTATAACTTATTGTGTTAATTGATGTCATGTTAAATTTTTATTAATCTGTATTTCATTTTCAATATCAGTAACTCAAATTATACGTTTCTTTCAGGTGCATCATGGCCTTTCAACAAGAACTGAAATGCTTAAGTTTAGCTTTTAAAATTTTTCGATTTACTCATCAGCTTTGCCTCCGATACAGCAATATTAGACAGCTTCATCAAATCAACCATAAATTAATAAAGCATCTGAATTCTCCAATTAAAGTACAATATTTAAACTTTCATTTTTCTAAATCAAATTTAAAAATATGGAGGGAAAAAGACAGTATGGAACCATCAAAAAAGGAACTTGCTCCTAGGGCAACTTTTTTCCAAAAAGTTCAGAAGAAAGACAGGCAAACATTTCTGCAGATTCTTACAGAAACATTTGCACCACATGATAAAATAAGAAGAGGGCATGTTGAGTTTATTTATGCAGCTTTAAAGTACATGGATGATTTTGGTGTTCCAGGAGACCTTGAAGTGTACAAAAAGATTTTAGATGTATTTCCTAAAGGCAAAATGATACCAAAAAACCTTATTCAAGCAGAATTCTATCACTTTTCTAGACATCAAGATTGTGCTATTTATGTGCTTGACAAGATGGAATACAGTGGTAATTTTTTTAAAGTTTTCATAGTTTGATCTTGTAACTTTTATAATGTTAATTATACAAAAACTTATTTTATCTGTTCTTGATGATCAAATTAATTACAGTAAATCTCTGTTTTGCAATTATTACATTCATATATATTAAAGAACTATTGAAAAAAATTTTGCATTAACAAACTTGAAGAATATTTTAATATGATAGCATGCTCTACTTTTCTTTATTAAGGTAGGTATTTTTTATATACCTGATTATTATTTAACAATTAAATTCCTACTTTTTTTAAATAGCATTAAAAATAAAATTCTTTTAAATTTAATCTACAACATATATGAGAAATCTTCAAATTTTGGGTGTTTGTAGAGGCATTGCAAGAATATTTCACAGACGATTAACATAATATTTTCTTTATTGAAGCATCGCAAAGATGTTCAAATCATTTTATCATGGATCATATTTACGAGTTCCCGCCATGATTATACTGATAAACAGCACCGGCCGTGTGTCGCTTGACAGTTAAAGAGAGCAAAAAAAAGGGCAGTTAACAATGCGCAGAGAGGTGATATTGTGGAAGAATGGGGATTTTCCCGGAAGACTCGTGACTTGAAGTGAAAGTGTGCTTATTATGATGGAAGTGGAAGTAATTAAAAATGAGGTATCATTTAAAATAATTACAGAAAGTTAAGTAATTAAAATATTAGATATATATATAAAGATAAACTGAAGGTAGTTAAGTTTTTATAAAATGTTATTCTGTTCTCACTCTATGAAACCATTCACTCTTGTAAAAAATGCATATATATTTCAGTAAGTGTAAATCTTATTTATTCTTCTTTTAGGAATATGTCCTGATAAGGAAATGGGAGAGATCATAAAAGCTTCGTTTGGAATCAGTTCTCATGTGTATAAAAAATATGGTAGGATGATGTATTGGATGCCAAAATTAAAAAACATCAATCCTTACATGTTACCAGACCCTCTGCCAGATGATCCTCGTGAGCTTGCAAAATTGGCTCTGAAAAAAATGTGTATTGATAAAAGAACAAAAATTGAAGATTTTAACGCAAGTAACTTACTTCGTGTATTTTTCTGTGTTTTTAATTTTTCATAACAATTCTTTTACATTCTCAGGTTTTGTTTTTCAACCCAGAGTCAACTTCTTTAGATTGTTGTCTTATACTGGTTGTTAAATTAAAAATTTCTTATGAGCTATACATTGTATATATTTTTCTTGGAGCATCAGTCTAATTTCTTAGTGGGTGTCTTTGTATTCAGCTGAAAAGTATGGCGTTCTGGTTGTGGGTGAATATTAGGAAAAGTGCCAATTTGTGTCCCAGATAAATTTCTGAAACACTTCCAGTTAAAAACCCAAGAAATATTTTTTTTCATATAGTAAACTTTGTTTTACATTCAATCCATTACAAAATTTTCAAGTTTTACTTTAATTTATGACAAGGGAATTTTTTTATTGCTTCAAAATCAGATCAGTAACGTGTCCCAGGTACGAATCGCAATCTTTAAAAAAAATCCTGTGCGTTATAAAACATCGCAGCAAAAACAAGTATCGGCGGAAACAATGTATTTTATGTTTGTTTATACATATTGACTCCCAAGTTTTCGTATCAGATCGGTAACGTCGAATTCCGGGATGTTATTTCCTATCAAAACATTTAAATTGCTGCCAACTGATTGCGTGTGATGAAACCCCTTTGTGTAATGTGCAAGTTCCAGTTGAAAGTTCCGACTTCAGTTTTATAGAATTACAGGTAAGATTTTTTCAATCTTTATTTTTCGGTGTCTACCAAATGAAAGATCAGGTCAGTAACGCAAATTGAAAAGCAAAATTAATTAATTTTTTTATTTCTTTTTGTATGATAAAAACGAATTTATTGTCATGAACATAATAATGCGCTTTTAGGTTTCAAATCTTAAATTAGCGATGTTTGGCTAACAAAATACAGGAAATTCGTCAAATCTGTAACAATCAGATCGGTAATATTGAAATAGAAACCATTTGTTACAGAACTGATGCTTGTGTTACCGATGTTTTTCCACAGTTCTTTTTTCGTGTTATGTGTTTCTAGAGTTGATTTTTACAGTGCAAGATGAGTTTAAATGCATCGCTGTAACCGAAAAACTTTCCAGTGTTTTTAAATTAGTTTAATTTCTTAAAATCTGTTTCAAAAACATTATTTTCTCCCCAAAATATGAGTTTCCAAACAAGATAATGTCCGTTTTTTTGTATCGATCTCTGGATCTTCGTTCGTAAAGACTGTTCCAAAAATATAACTTTGCTTTTAAATCTGCAATTTATTAAATGATTTTGTGCAGGCCCCCCCCCCTTCCAAATTCTGATTGTTCTGAATTAGTTTCGTTTTTTAAACCTGTTTTGAGAATGATTTTATTTTATTTTGATTTTAAAAATGATTAACTTATCTGTCTGCATGGAATAGAATTTTTCACCTTTAATTAATGAGTTACTAATTTTGTTATTTATGTTTAAAAAATTACACAAGCTGTACAAATATTAATTTATTCTAAATAATACTTCTTCCCTCTTTTTAAACGTAAAAGCTAGTGTAAGTATTTAATTTTTTTTACTTTCAGTTAATACTTTTTACAAAAGTATGGATAAATTAAAGAAAAGCTCAGGAAATAAAGCAAAAAAAAATACACCTAAAGAAATTGAGAAAAGGTGACAAGATTGTCGTGACAGTGTCAGGAAATGTAGGGAAAACATGTCAGAAGAGAGGGAAGCTCAGAAAAGAGAAAAAGACAGAGTATAAAAAATAAATGAGGGAGAAGGGTATAATTAAAAGTATAAGCAACCTTTCCAATAGACAATAATGCATTAGACAAAAACAATGGAAGAAAGATTCACGTAATTACAGAAAGCGAAAGTCTTTGCAGCAAGCTAAAGAAACAAGTGTTGGGAGCAGAGGGTCTCCATGGATTCAGTTTGGCAGAAAAGGAGCAAAACACACTTATAGTTCTTTGAGGTATAAGTTGCAATCTATGATTGCTAAATCTCTTAAACAAGTTAGGAAAATGGAAAATTTAAGAAAAGAAAATTATCGCTTAAAATCCAAGGATAAATCAAAATGTTCATTGTCCCCTGCCACAAAAGTACGCAAACTAATTGGTAGAAAAAAGATGTCACCAGAAATAAGGAAGAATTTACTTCTTAACTTTGCTTTTATGTCAGGTCTAGAAGAAAATAAAGTTTTCAAAAAGAAAAAGAAAGAAGCTTATTTGCTACACAGGTTTCAAATTAAATTATAAAAAAGTATCGAATGATAGGTCAACTTTAGCTTCCAATAAAAATTACAAAAAAGCATTAGAAACAAAGAAGATGCATTTCAAAAGACCATACAAAGGTCAGAAGAATTTGACTGAAGTAAGAAAATCAGTCCAGAAATTTCTTGAAGGTGATTTGCATAGTTGCATGTGCCCTGGCACAAATTGGAACAAGTTCTGCTATATATATTTTTTACTTTGTTTTATAATGCAATTCCAATTTTGTGTTCATGCTATTTACCTTAAGAGATTTTAAGATAATTCAAAATGCAAATTTAAGTACTCAGATGTATATTCTTCAGATAGCTTTTCTGATTCAGATTCTAACAATCCTCCGGCTAATGCTATCAAAAATATTGTTCAAAATGATTATGTTGTCATAAAATTAGCTGGAAAGAAAAGTGAGAGGTTTTATGTTGGTGTGATCATTTCTCAGGGTGCATTTGATCAGTGCACTGTAAAATTTATGAGAAAATGTGGAAAAGACAAATCTACTTCCCCCGAAAACGATGACACTGCAGAAGTTGGCTCGTCCAATATTGTCAATGTATTATCTCAGCCATCTTTAAACAAAAGGAAACAATATGTATTTAATGAAAACTTGGAACATTATAATTTAACTTAAATTTTGTACTTAATTTATGATACAAGAGCTAAATTTGTTAATACAGTAAAAAAATATTAAGATTTAAGTGTTTGTTTCATTTCAGTGTTTTTATTCAAGTGTTATTTCCCCTCAATCTATTATAAATAGTTTATAATTGAGATAATTAATTTCATTGTCTAAAAATCTTTTTAAATTGAAATTTTCAATATGACATTTTTTATAATATAATTTTAAATATATTAATTATAATTCATATATAATTATTACATATATTATATTACCTATATAAATTATACAGGTAATGTATTATGCACAAGTTAAACATGGAATCTGCAACATTTGTCAGATCTGTAACATTCGCATCAGATCTGTAACAGTCCAGAAAAATAAGCCCCCAGAAATGGGGGTAAATGTTCCCCTTGACCTCGCCCCTAATTTTTAAAAAAAATCTGTTACTAATGTGTAATTAAAATACACTATTAATTTCATTCGCTAAAAATCTTCAAAAATTGAAATTTTCCATATTCAATTTGGCACTTTTCTTAATATTCACCCTTGTATGTTTTTCTTTTTAATTTTGTTCTTTTCTAGGCTTTTTAAACTTTTCCCACTTGTGACCCCTTTTTGGATGGAAAAATCTTTTGTAGCCTAGTGTGCTGTGAGTCTGAAGTTGGAAATTGAATAAAGAAATAAAGCTTTGTAAATGATAATACAATTTTAGAATAATTATTTACAAAATTTTAATGAAACATTTTATATCAACTCTTTTCTTGAGTATTTTTGCTTATAAATGTTGAAGAGTTTCATGGTAAAGGCCCTATGAGAAATTTCGCAATCTTAATATTTTTCTACATGACCTCCACTTGAAATCGTGATTCACAGCTTAGTAAGTCCTGTTCTGTTGTGTTGATTCAGTTGTAGAATTTTATTTTTTATGTAAGTGTGCTAGTTACTTTCTTGATAACTATTGTAACAATTTTTTAAGTATATAAGCATCTAGCTGTTTTCATCCTATCTATTTTTACAAATGTACTTTTGCATCTCTAACTTCACTGTTTAAATAACACTGACAGATGACGCAATTTCTGTTGATTTACGCTTATTAATACTTATATTTGCCCTTTTATCTCTTTGTTATTTATTTTGTTCCCATTTGCATTAAATTACGACATTTTTATTTTTATGTGGTTGTGTACCTTACTGTAATTATCAGTGCCTTCTAGAGAATAACGTGTTTTCTTTGTCTTCTAATTAATTCCTTTTCTCTTTTGTGGAAATTGAATATTAAATGTGTGAACTAGTCGCCTTCGACAACCAGCTGTTCTCCCACAGTATTAATAGCCTAAGGCTATGCTTGCAACTTGGAGAAATAAATTAACAGATTAGTTGTTGTAGAGGGACTCTACCAATGTTTTACTTTGTGATTATATCTCAAAAATCAAAGGTGGTGAGTGGAAGACAACAATTGATGACATATCTAGAGGTCATATGAAATAAAAGTTATTGAAATCGGTCCAGTGGTTTGGTCTGGGGAACTCTGTCAAGGTTTCCCCCCCCCCTCTTAGAAAATGTATAGCGGAGAAGTATTTTTTATTATTATTTCAAAAATGAATGGGGAGAGGGAAGCCAACCATTGATGACATATCTAGACGTCATAAGCTTCTAAATGAAATAAGAATTATTAAAATCAGTCCAATGGTTGGGGCTGGGATACTGACCCTCTAGTTGTTTTATCAATTATTTTAACTATGTAGATTTCAGTAATTATGTGGTCAACACTGTTGCACTTTATGACATCATTGCTTGCCATGTTTCTCATTTTTACATGATAGGTTATATTTCTGGGTATATAGTCGCTTTCTAAGTAAAGAATTTATCAGCCTACTAGAATAGATATTTCAGATTTCATGCTTGTAACAACACTGCTTTCGTGTTTAGGTTCAAGGAGAGGTTACAGCTCTAAATTATTTTGGTTTTATTTCCATTATATCTTAAAAACCCCTTAAAAGCCCCTTTTAAAAACTTTTTTCTGTATTTCTATTAAATCTCTTAATATCTGCACATCTCCTTTCTTTAATTTGACTTGGCAAAATTCTAAACACATTAAGAATTATTCTGAAATCTACTTGAAACTTGAACTGGCAGTGAAATTTAGTTGAAACACAATTCAGGCTTTAACTATTGTACTGCAAGAAAGGAAAAGTCTTTACATATAGTATAAGTGCAGTTATTCTATTATTGAATATGTATGTAATAAATTTGATCTTGTTTTGATTAATTTCAGTTCAAGATTAACATGTTAATCGGCACATGGATTAAATACGATTCACAGGGCGATCAATTACAATTCATACCTACTATCTAATCAGGTGACCCCTCCTTTACTGTAATTAATAAAGAGCAGAGAAGAATTCATTTAATTAGATAGATGGTTCGAATTTTCGATGTGAGTCATGGTGATTAACATGTTAAGTGGACAATTTTGATGAGAGAAAGGAATAATGGAGAAATTACTAATCTAGCAATTAATTTGTTGCTGTTAATTATCCTGCATCTGTTCACTATTTGAATATTATTAGTAAATACTAGTTTCAGAACAAAATTTATTCTTCTGAAATGTCTCTTCCAAAGAAATTGTGAATACTAACTTCACCAATTGCAATAATATAAAAACCCAACTGCAATACAAATAATTTCACTTTGAACTTACTGTTCTGATGGATTCTGACTCATTGTACTACTATTTCTGCCATGGTTTCTGCTCTTGCTTTTAACTAAGGTGAGGTAATCTCAAACAGAATAACTGTTCTGTAGTTACAGTATGCTCTTCAAATACTTACCAAGTGGTCCTCTCGATTGTGAGGATGAGATGCTGCCATATAAGTAAAGCAGGTTCTGGGCTCCCTTGATGGCACAATAATAGTGTTTGTGGCTGGATGATGGCTCAATTGCCACTGATGGCATGCACCTCCTTGTAAGGACTCCTACATGAGATGCTCATAATAGGATCTATTTTGTAAGGTTCTCGTGTTGCTATTCAAAATGACTCGGTTATTCAATCAACCAGAAATCTTGTTATTGGTTGGGTTTTCTTTTTTGTTTGCACCTTCAATTTTACATATTTTAGCTGGTAGATTTCAAACCTGCCTATCTCATTTCTATTTGCTTTCTGTTATCATCTTTCCTTCTTCTTTTGAGAGAGTGCTTTCTACTGTCTCAGAGGGTTGTCACTCTTTTTTTATAAGAGCATATGGATGAAAAATTTATCACCGTCATACCTAAACATTTAAAAACTATATCTCAATGAATACAGTTTTTATTGAAGCTGGAAATGAGTCAGCATCTTGCTGCGACTTTGCATAGATCTTTCTGCTGTTAATGCATTTTGCTGTATAGGTACATTAAACTTACCAACTGGTTTTTAATTTTCTATATAATGCAGTGCCTCCCCCCTGTTTTTAAATAGAGCATTTTTTGAACAAAAAAGAATTATTTACTGTTATCTGTCTGAATTGATTTCTCTAAAAACAAATTTCTGTTGTAGATTTTTCATATGCAATTTTATAAATGTATGTTATTTATCCAAAAAAACTGAACTCTAAGACATGGTTTTTTTTTTTTCCCATGTTATATTCAATTTTATTTTATCTTTCAATCCTTATTGCAAATTTAATTCTCTGTAATCATGTCTTTTATGATTGTACAGGTTTTTTCTTTTACATTTTCTAGAGTATTATCTTTGTGCATTGCAAAAACTGTTTTTAATAGGCAGGATTATGATTGTCATATTTAGTTGAAAATTGTATTTATATTTTGAATAATTTTTTAGCAGTTACTTTTTTTTTTCACCATAGGAAACTTTCGATGATTATACTGACTTGGCCAACAACTGAAAATACTATTATACTTATGACTTGGCTTTAACAGACCGAAATATACTTATATATTTATATATATTTACACAAAGTTCTATGCATTTTTTTTCTTTGTTAAAGTAAGACATTATGTAGAAAAATGAAACTTATACATTGCTGAATCAAATTTTGGTAAGAAATATTGTGGTTTGCTTGCAATTCAAAAACCATATAGTTTGGAATTGTATGCAAGCCACATTTTGGTGAATCTTTGATCATATTTTAGCTGTGGATTTTTTATTACTTATATATTAAAATGAAATAGAAATACTATCAGTAGTAAGTGAAAATAAAAGTCTCCTTAGCAACAAAAAAAGCCAAATTTTCCTTTATTGATTTATATTTTTCTGATAAATATTTTTTAAAAAATAATGAAAATTTTGCATTGTGTTTTGGGATCCATACTATTAACAAAGGCTTTTAAATATACACTTATGATTACAGTTTTTATTGCACATTTCAAATTTTAATTTGTTATGACTGATATATGTGCAATCTCTCCATATTATATTTAAGTAAAATTATGACCTTTGAAAATAAATATTGACTAACATTCTAAATATAATTTTCACAATAATCTATCTTCTTTAGGCTGAAGATTTAGAAGATTCTGTTGATAAAACATGGATCGTAAGTGCTCAAGCTCCTACACAGCAAAAGCTTATTGAAGAACATACAGAAGAAAAAGCACTTTATGTGGAAGGTCCATCATTAGTGTGGTTAAGGAGAGTGTCAATGTCATACTATGTACTTTGTGCTGATCCTAAAATATATCCAGTTGTGGAAGAGGATGAAGATGGTAAGTCATTCTCATAAATTGAGTATACTCTTAATGGTAATGCGGTAAATAAGTTCTAAGGTTGCACTGGCCATAAGTGGTTATATAAACAAGTCACTCTGGTGAATAAATACCTTTCTTTTAAAATTTAATTACCTATATTCAACAAAATGATATTTTGTGAACTTTCTCAGTATCTTTGTACTCTT
>BGPR01055231.1:0-10059 GCA_013235015.1 Araneus ventricosus
TGATGCGTTCCAGTTTACGTATTGCTCGTGCTTTCATGATGAATATAAGGCATTTCAAGAGCGTGATGCTAATACCAAATCTCGTTAATGTCTTATCAGATTCTCTCGCCTGTTCGCGTGCTTTTCACTTGATGAATATAAGGCTTTTGAGCGTGATGCTAATACTAAATCTCGTTAATGTCTTATCAGTATTATTAGCAAATTCCTTTCGCCTGTTCGCGTGCTTTCATGATGAATATAAGACTTTCAAAGAGCGTGATGCTAATACTAAATTTCCGTTAATGTCTTATCAGTATTATTAGCAGATTCGCTCGCCTTTTCGCGAAACTTTTCATGATGAATATAAGGTTTTTTCAGGCGTGATATTGTACTAAATCTCCGTTAATAATGCTTATCACTAATATTAGCAGATTCGGTCGCCTTTTTCGTGATTTTCATGATGAATATATAAGGCTTTTTCAGAGCGTGATGTTAATACTAAATCTCCATTAATGTCTTATCACTTATATTAGCAATTCGGTCGCCTTTTGGCGGCGATTTTTCGCAGTGAATATAAAGGTTTTTCAGAGCGTGATGCTAATACTAAATCTTCCGTTAATGTCTTATCAGTATTATTAGCAGATTCGCTTTCGCGCTTTTCCCGTGGTTTTCATGATGAATATAAGGTTTTTTTCGAGCGTGATGTTAATACTAAATCTCCGATTAATGTCTTATCACTAATATTAGCAGATTCGGTCGCCTTTTCGCGTGATTTTCGCAGTGAATATAAGGCTTTTCAGAGCGTGATGTTAATACTAAATCTCTCCGTTAATGTCTTATCACTAATATTAGCAGATTCGGTCGCCTTTTCGCGTGATTTTCGCAGTAGATATAAGGCTTTTCAGAGCGTGATGCTAATACTAAATCTCCGTTAATGTCTTATCAGTATTATTAGCAGATTCGCTCGCCTTTTCCCGTGATTTTCGCAGTGAATATAAAGGCTTTTCATTGCGTGATGCTAATACATCTTGGTAAATCTCCGTTAATGTCTTATCAGTATTATTAGCAGATTTCTCTCGCCTTTTCGCGTGATTTTCATGATGAATATAAGGTTTTTCAGAGCGTGATACTAATACTAAATCTCTGTTAATGTCTTATCAGTATTATTAGCAGAATCGCTCGCCTTTTCGCGTGCTATTCATGATGAATATAAGGCTTTTCAAAGCGTGATGCTAATACTAAAGCTCCGATGAATGATACGCGATTTCAGTAATTAATCGCTTTTATGATCAACTCTGCAACAGAATGAAGATCCAGTAGAAAACAATCAAAGAATAATATACAGGGTTAGCCTAAATGATTCAATGGGTTTCAAAACACTATGTATTGAGAGGTATACGACCTACAAAGACGGGTGATACATGACAGGATACATACACTCCCCAAGTTCCGCCTCTCGGCTCGCGTGCTCGCTAGATGGCAGGCCTGTAGCGGCACTGTACAAGATGGCGGCAATGCAGGAGATGAGTTTTTGTGTGTTGGAATATGCGAAGTGTTCTTCGGTTGCGAGCGTTCAGCGTGCATTCCTACGCAAATACGGAAAAGCTGCACCTGGTCATTTGTGTTACGTGCCAGAACCTTGGTGAGTGCATGTATCTTTTCATGTATCACCCATCTTTGTACGTCGTATACATGTAAATAAACAGTCCTTTGAAACCTGATGAATCATTTAGGCTAACCCTATATTGTGAAGAATTGACTGTATGACACAATAGTAGATCCCAGAAAATTCTGACCAATGAAACATAAAGAGAATATGTATGTACCAGAAACTTGGTATCCACTCTTCTGCCAGTGCACTGATGCGTGTGTTCTTGTTTGTTGGCGGATGTTCCCGTAACATTCGCCGCTGTTCAAAACCGCGATTTTTGGATCATGGGAAGGAAAAAATCTTTCTTCAATCTGAAAACTCTATGAAAATTGGGGTAGAGAATTGGGAATGTTGGAATTCCGAATAGTTTGAAATAAAATTGGAATGGCCTGATGGCCTAGCTGCGAGAGTATCGGAAAACAAATCCCCTGCCTAGATTGGGACACTGCGAAGAGGCTAGGTCATGTTGAAAGTAAACGCGGAAACCCCCGTGTGGGAGAGGAGGAAAGTAGGTGGGAGTAAACCTGGGACTTTGGACCTTTTCAAACAAGGTGTATCAACACAAACTTTGGAACATCCGTGAATGACTTGCCTAAATTTTTCGACTGGAATGAATGGAATACAAACCAGTTGTTGGGACAAATCAGTGGCGAATCCAGGGGTGGGCTATCGGGCTACAAGCCCCCCAGAGCCAAGCCAGAATTCTTGATTTTATTTAACATCATTACAACTGTTTTTTCTTAATTTCTCTCTTTAAAAAAATAATAATAACGTTTTGACATTGCTTTCTGGCTTGACAGGCTCGAAATTCTCCTCTTTTATAGTCATTCCACTCGTACTTGTAGCTTTGACACGGTCGAAGACATTTTTTGGCTAGTTATTTCATTGTAATTTTTATTAAATTATCGAAAGTATTGTATTGTTCTTTATGATTCTTATTGTCAGGTGAGTAAAGTCTGTAAAGTTAAAGAGTTTTGGTTTATTTTAGCCTTGAGGTTTGACATTCATCACGACGATACAAAGTTTTTATGACCTTAGCCAACCCCTCCCCCCAGACCGGAATCCTAGATTCGCCACTGGGACAAATGGCTTAGTTTTTCCTTCTCGTGAAAGCCCACATTAAAACTTTGACTTGGAACAACAACTCTCCACACGCGTCTAATCCTTTAAATCTTTTATCATTTCTATCAAGTAGCGAACAGGCATGGGAAAGAAAATTTGCACACTCACGCCTCTTCTTACAGTTTCAGTTTCCCACACTTATTCGAATTTTACACATTTTGCTTTCTTTCATTTTGTGCTTGCTATAGATGATAGTGTCATCCGTCCTTAGCAATTGTCCAGCTGTGTATAATCTCATGTCTACAGCTGTGTCACGCTCACTGCGGTACTTGTCAATAATATCATGTTACAGTCATGGAAAGTCGCTTCCCAGCAATGCAAGTCTTATGGTTGGGAAGAGAGTTTTACAAGGTGAAGCATGGAGTGACCTCAGCGACTGTTATGGCACGCATGACTTTGGCGACCATTTTGGCGACTTGGCGACAAATTTGGCGACCTTCGCGACAAATAGATGATTCCCGAAAATGCAACCCTTTTCTCGATATTTCTATTAGGGGCCGAGATCCAGGTTTTTCCTGAAAATTCTATGTGACGTCACGGCCTATCGGGGAGAGTATATAAGACCGCGTTTGGATCACGGTAGCGTCTTTGATCGACTGGTTACTTCGCTTTGAAGCGTGAACGTCTTCGGAGTTCTATCCGCTGTGTGAGCTAACAGCTGGTGAGCTGAGCTGCTATTGTCGTTACTAGTTATTTGCTAACTGTTTGTGCTGTTAGACATCAAAGTGCTGAACTGTCATTACCTGTGAATTGTTGTCTATTTACATTGGTAATCTGTGCAAGGACTATTGTTTCCTGTACCTGTGCTACGTGTTTTCCTGCATATTTGTAAATAAACCTTCATTCTCCATTATCCTGCGTGTTCGGCTGTTTACCCCATACACAACAGAGAGACCTTTTGCAACAATAAGCTTACTAGCAGTACGCGCACGGCGTTTCCCGTGGTATCAGGACTTCAACAAAATGGGGGGGGGGGAATACCCACAATGACACGAAAAAGTTTACAAAACAAAATCAAAACAAGAGACACAAGTTATTGATTTTTCCACTTATTTTTCTTTGCGATAATGAGATTTATCAAAACAGAAATGTATATATTATTGAGTTTGCCCGCTCTTTTTCCTCTCGACAATGACGCGAATGTAATGACGTCACCTGCCGGAAGAAATCGGATTGTAGAAATGCATGCTGGGAATGAAAGCATATGTCGAGGAAGGTCACGCACCAGCCAATGAAGTAGCAACAATGCATACTGGGATCGTCCGGAGAAACTCTCGCTGTTAAATCTCGCTAGCAAAAAAACTGTTTGAACTGATCAGGGAAAAATTAATTTAAAAAAACGGAAAAGGATATTTTAACCGTTCTTGTTTTAAATCTGACAGAAACGTCCCAGTTATAAGCTGAAAAAAATGATAATTATAGAAATGTTAGAACGTCAGATGCGAGAATTTGAAGAAATCCTTATTAAAAATTCCCATAAAAGTGACTATTTTTCAAAAATTTCTCAAAATTTAGTAAGTTACGTTAGAAATTCAAAACAAACTTCATTAGAACGAAAATTGTTTGTTCTATCCGATGGTGCATTGATTGTTTTTCAACGATCATTAGAAAAGATACTACATCCGTAAACGTGCCAAAAATGACCCAAAACAACACAAAACATTAAATAAAAAAAATTCTAGATTAAATTTTAAAATTCGGGCTTCGATGTGCATTGAGTCGCCATTACGTCTACCTGTGTGCCACATTTCACGGCTGTAAGTGCGATAGATTCGTCTGGACATCGCAGACACACACACACGCACACAAACATTGCCTTTTATAAGTATAGACGACTAGTATGTTCTTCCTACGAGTTCTATGTTTGTTAAAGGCATCATAGATTGCCTTGCTCTTAACTCTATGAGTCCTAATCCGCCTCAAACCGCCCCATTCGACAGAGACCGGATTCGGGCGGTTTCGGGAGCCCGAGTGAATTTTACTGGAGGAAAGTTGTTCCTTTCTTTGTTGACAATTGATCGCCCAAACTTGGGTGTCGTCCTTCTGGAATTTCTGTAAGGAAAGGAAGGATTTCATTCTGTTTTCGTGAACGAAAATCTACTTCAGTTTTTGAGGTAGTGGAATTCTCACTCTAGCCAGGTTCAGAGAGTTAAATTGAGTTCTTAGCATTCTCTTTTCACTGCTACCCAGAATGCCTTTGGTGTAACATAAATTTCACTTTTCGCGCGAACTGGGAAACAAAAATTCTGAATTTTGGAATTCTGTTCCGGCTATAGTTTCTAAATGCCTATCTGTGAGTACGTGTGAAAACGATATCTCAGAAACGGGACGAGTTAGAAGGACGGAATTCTCATTCCCTCAGACAGAGGTACGACCCGTCATCTGGGATGGGCCTATAAGAGTAGCAACACCATTATTGTGAGGAAACAAGAATCTGCTAACTTATATGTAACTTCTCGTCCCCATATTTGGTGTGCCTCCCCTCAATGGGTGTGCGTAGAGATTAAACTACAAAAAAATCTCATTTTTTATATGTGGTTTTCAAAATCTCTGTCTTCCATTTTTGCCTGCCTGAGAAAATTTTCCAGAAGTTCATTAACATAAAAACTTCATAAAAAAACATGCATTACTGCTGAAGAAAAACAAGTCAACATGTAAGATTAATTACAGTGCAACCCGGGTTCGATTTTTTTTTTTTTTAATTTTCTGAAAATTTTTTACTGACGAATGAAAGAAAAGTAACAATTATGAATCAGAAACAAAGCTAAGGTGTATTCCTATCTTAAAGAAGTATTCGAATTGGTCTTTAAGAATGAATACAGCAGCTTAATTAGTAGAAACAAACTCAGATATCTTCTTACCCTCAACTTGCTTGCCACTGTTCCGTTTCGAATCGCCGCGTGTTCTTTCCGTTACGCTTTCACAAAGCACACAGAGTCAATACTCTACTGCATTCGGTATATCAAGAGTATTTTACCGAATAATCCGAATTTCTCGGGGATCCGAATAAAGGTCAGCCCAATTAGTTCGGATTCCCTTGGTTCTACTGTACATTTATTTAGGTGACCTTAATTAAATGTAATTTCTTTTAAAAAATGAAGAAATGACGAAAAAGCACAGTTATAAAGCCTTCATCATTGCATAGTCAATTTTCCAATTTTAAGATGTCGTAGAAATTGTTTTCCTCATATAATAGTTTCTGAAAAATTTCGAAATAAAAAACAGCAATGGAAAAAGTAGTTTCGAATGCTTTAAAAGTATTTTTATTGATAGTAATCAAGAAATTTCGGTTCCATAACACAAAAGCACATCATATTTTATCACGCGTATTAAGTGTGAAAGTTAAGTATGGAAGTATAGTGATCTCTCACTCATGCGCGGGCGCCGGGGACAGCGAAAAAAACGCGCATAAGTGAAAAATCACAAAAGGGAGCTTAAAAGTGAAACATCAATACAGTGTACATCTATTGTTAATTAATACTATGTATATACTACTGAAAAATGTAAATAAGATTAGTTTAAAAACGCAAATACATGTATAACTTCCGTTAATTATTTTTAAGAACACAAAGAAAATGGAAATGATCCAGATTTTTTAAAATCTCTCTCAGTGTCGATTCTGGGACATTAAAATGCTCCGCTATAGCTTTTTTCGAGGCGCAAGTATTTTCTTCGGTTTTTTTAATAACATCCATTTTAAACGAATGCGACAATTTCGTTCTTTTTGCCAATTTAAAGCGTAACCATCTAACCCAAACTCCTAAGATGGTTCTTTCGTTAGCGATCAATGCCACATCCTACGTACGGCACTAACCTCTCTAATTGGCTGCTGTATAAATGCGACTTTTACTGACGTCAATCACAAGAACCCCATGTACACCCCTGTGTAAAAGTTAGAGGAATGCGTTTCTGGAATCTCAACAATAGAGGAAGGACGAGGGAATGCATTCCTAAAAGCAGAGCAAAAAAGGTTTTTGTTCTGTTGAAAAAAAACTGCTTGAACTAAGACAATTTCTGCGACGCGCATAAGTGAGAGGTGCTTTTTTAATGCGGCGCATAAATGAATGAGAGTTATCATTGTTTTCCTATATCCCTGGCCGGGACCGCGGAAAAAACGCGCATAAAAGAGGGCGCGTACAAGTGAGAGGTCGCTGTAAATGAGAAAGTCCAGGGGAGAATTGCCGCGTGTTCTTTCCGTTACGCTTTCACAAAGTACCCAGAGACAATCCTCTACTGCATTCGGTATATCAAGAGTATTTTACCGAATGTCCCGGATAATCTGAATTTATCGGATAATCCGAATTCCCCGGAATCCGAACAAAGGTCACTCCCAATTAGTTCAGGTTCTCGGGGTTCTACTGTATTTCAGTTTGCTTCGAATTAAACGTTTAATGAATACAGATCAAGTTAATAATTAAAATTACGCTTTAGTAACTAAGAAATAACTATTGTTTGAATTACAGAAAATTTGCACATTTTCAGCTTTAAAATTTTTATTTCCGCTATCCGGGACGAACTAGGAATTTTAATTTCTGATGTTTTAAAAACTGCTATCGTTCCTATTTGCACTCCTTGAAAAAAATTTGCTTGAAAAAAACTACAAAACTTCAAAACACAAAAACTTCTTGAAATTAAAAAGCCACAAAATATACTGCAAATTTGCATTATTCATAAAGAAAAGTTCTATCTCATTGAATATAATTAATCATTTAAAAGTACAGTAGAGTCTCCCCACAATGAAATCTCCCTACAGCGAATTTCTCCCTATACCGAAATTTTTAATCGGAATGTTAAATAACGTTCAAAATATTCTCCATATAACGAAGTGGTTGTCTCCCTATAACGAATTTTTTCAGACCTTTATCTTTTCGATTTTTTGTCATTTTTTAAGAAAGTTGCTAATTTCTGTGCAAACAAATCGCTCACACGTGCCTGTTTCTGGAACCACTCTCATTGTTCATTCCAGCGATAACACATAACAATAGAATGCTATGTGAAGGGTAATGCAGTTATGGGGACCTGGGTTTCTACAGAGGGAGCAACATTTCTACGGGTCAAGATTCCAAGAATCGGGTTGGAAACAGCAAATGGATCTGACAATACGCAATTTATGTTTATCCGTACGAGTACATATTATTCTCTAAATTGGTGAATTGTCTTCACTTTTGAGCATTTTATTTATACAATAAAAATTAGTAAAATTTTAACAAATTTATAATAAATATTACTTTATTTTTAATTGAAAGTCATAATTAAATGTTTTTGAACTTATCGCACGTACTAAAAGGTTTGTAACATTTACTTAAATAACTGCAAAAATCTCTAATCTCCGTATAAAGAAATTTTCTCTATAGCGAATTTTTCAACTGGAATCAAGCAATTTCGTTATAAGGAGATTCCACTGTATTTAGAATTATATAATGATTCAATGAAGGCATTAAACTTATACAGTAAAGTACCGTTTATACGTTTCTCATTTATACGTCTCAGTCCCGATTCATTCGTATTCATTGTAAAGATAAAGTACTCCGCGTTTATACGTCTCAAAGCTCCGGTTATGCGTCGTTTTCCCCTCTTCTAAAATGTGAAAATTTCTTTCTTTTTGGTAACGTGAACAAAGATAAAGATGCCATGACTTCGAAATTATTCAAAATTGATGAATTAAAAGGGAGACAAATTGCCTTTTGCTAATTTAAGCGGTGATTAAGGCATCCGAACACGTTCGGAGCAATTTTTTTAATAATTGTTTTATAGAAATACCATAATATGTTTTTTAGATTTGAACTTTATAGAGATTAATAATAGAGTATTATTTTTGAGTATAAATTATTGTGAATTTTCAAAAAACCTAAATTTGTGCTGTTTTTTAGAGGAAATTTTCAAAAACTCAAACATGCTAGAGGTCACTCTTTTGTAATAATTCAAATAAAACTATTACTAAAATAAACTACATATTATGGACTAGTACTTGTACTAGAATCTTAACATTCTTTGGACAAATGAAAATTTTAGAGCTAATCAAACAATCATTATAAGATTTTCAGCAAATTTTTTTATGTCATTTTTCAAATAAAATACCATAATTATAAGCATATCGTTACAATATACATTATTCTAGTACTTTCGCTAGAGAAACATTTGAAGAAAGTGTTCACAAAATTTCAGAACAATCGAATGTTAATATCTTGAGTTATCATGTTTGAAGCGTGAAAATTATGCATAAAGTCTAGTTTTGAGAAAAATCAAATTTTAGTTTTGCCACACGCTTAAATTAAGCATCTAAACTTTAAAAACATCCCTAAAAATATACTAACATCATATCAACTTGAAAAAATGCAGTTTAAGAGAATTTTTGACAGGTTTCTGTCCCTTAAATGACAACTTTCGGTCATTTAAACGCCCATTTCCGGTTTTCGGTTTGTTATAAAACAATTAATATCTCATCTTCTAATTAACGTACCGACAAAAGTAAATACGTTTTAGAAAGGTAAAAGAATGAACTATCCAAAACATCAAAAATAAAAAAATGGGAATTTTGGCCGAAAATCGACTTTTCAACGTGTTCGGATTTAAGAAATTATCCCACCTTCCTATAAAGACGCAGTGGACTCCACTGAAAAACTTCGGACTTGTTTCTTTTGTCAAAAGAATAGCGCAAACACTTTCAAAGAACTTAATTCAATTCATAATGATGGACTTAACACTCAGGGACAATCAACACGTCAGACGATGATTAAGATTTTCTTAACTAAAAGCTTGTCTGCATACACATATATCGCATAAAATATGTATAATTAGTACGCAAGATATGCAATAAATGTATCGTTTTTCTTCACTTTTATGATAAATGTTTAATTTAAAATTTTATTATTAATTTCCATACTGTGTAGTATTATACTAGCACTATCTTAAAAAAAACTTTCAAATCAATACTTCTAAATGAATTTGCTTTATTAGCATTAAATTTGTAATAATCACAGTTGTTTCGACATATTTCGATTATACACCTTTTCATTTATATATCGTTTTACGTAAGTACGTACAAACAGTGCTTTACTGTAGTTAAAATTACATACTAGATAACCAACTTTAATTAAAAATTGATGTGTAGTTATTTTATATGAACAGAAAGTAACCGTAGTTTTTTCTATGTATACCAAAGCAGCAGTGGCGTAACTAGGGTGGGGCAGGTAAGGCATGTGCCCGGGGCGCAAATTTAAGGAATCAATTGGTTTTATTTAAAAGAACCAGCGGGAGTGATCTCCCCTAAATTTTCTCGTATACTTCTCGAAAAAGGTGCTGTTTCC
>BGPR01055232.1:0-10059 GCA_013235015.1 Araneus ventricosus
TCATTGCTTCGTTCAGTTGTGCTCTGTGACTTTTCTGGAATTATATATTATTGCTGCGATAAACGAATTGAATATTTAGTAACATTTGTGAGCCCTATGTCGAATATTTTAGCTCAACAGACTGAGTCCTAAGGTACCCCTATTTCACTTTCCCATATTTAAACAAATATATTTGCACAAACATTTCTTTTTAAACTATAATTAATCAATACCATGGCAAAATCAAAGAGTTATCTGGCCACAGCCCCCCCCCAGAAACTAATGCATTGCTTGATTTTTATTTAACATCACTACAACTGTTTGTTCTTAATTTCATTTAAAAAAATAATAAAATCGACAACTTGTGCTTTCAGCAACCATCATGAATTTTCCTCTTTCTAGTCATTCCATTTTATTCGACATGAAGTCCTTATTTTTTGGCCTGTTATTTCTGTATCTTTTGTTTGAATTATCAGTATTGCTTAGTATCCTTAGTAGTTCTTATTGTCAATTGAGGAAAATTCTGTAACGGTAAAAGTCATTTTTGGTTTACGTAAGCCATGAGGTTTGACATTCGTCACTACGATGCAAGAATTGCAACTTCTCTCTCCCTCCCCACACCAGATCTGGATTCGCCACTGGTAATACATTTTCGCCTCCGGAAGAAGGATGCTTTTTTAAATAATAAATAAGAGGGTTCCAGAGTTAGCATTGAGTCAGGTTTGGCCATTTTGCAATAAAGAGTGTCTCATGGGAAATTATTAGAAAATGTTATATCTTCTGTGTAATAATAATTTAAGTCAGTTCAGTGTGTATCTGCAGAGCAGCAGAACAATTGGTGATCACTGTGTTTTAAGCATAGCTCATCCTTTGGTCTTGTTTTCTCAGAAAATGAATCTCACAGCAGACTTAGTTCACTTTAACCCTAGACCCTCCATGTATCAGCTATGCATACATACAGGTATTAATCAGGCAACAGTTTGGTGCATGTTCAAAAGAACCATGGGCTCAGTTGGGGTACGCATGCATGCAACTTTATAGATCGGCAACTAAACAGTCAGCTAAACCCTTGATCGTCTTTTGTTAAAGATCAACTATCATAAGTACATGGGTTTCCACTGGAAGCATACATTCAACTAAACAGTTGCTCTGCTCCTGTTCATTCAGGGAGAAGGTCACAAAGCATGGCTCAGTAGCGCGTTATTCAGACGGGGCGTTTAAAACGGGCATTATTCTTCTTAAAATATTTAAGCTCTGAAAATGACTGAGATTATTAAGTTGATAGTGGAATTATTATTGTTGAAGAGCTAAAATGGCTATATTTATTAACAGTTATTCTTTAAAATAAATAATAAATTGCATACTTTAATGATTGTTACCATTTTATTAATAATGCAGGTTGGATAATTTATAATAATTAATTGCAATTGGTATTTTCTTGGATATTTCGATGCTTTGTTGAAATCCAGTAGGTTTTGAAATTTTATCTTTACCTATTACTCTTGTCAACATCCTTTTTCTCAACTAAGCGATGTAACAGATATCATTAGAAAATGACTTTTAAAATCACGAAAAAAAGCAGTCAATTTTAGGGTTTCAAAATTTGAGATGAAAAAAATTTTAGTCACAGCAAGAAGACTGTCGCGCAACTTAATCTAACTCATGCAATACTATAAAGCATGCATTTGAAAACTATATAAGCATTTTTTTAACATTTATTAAATATGAAACATTTGATTTACCAATATACTATCAATAGACAAAGGTATTTAATTTATAGTGATGTGCGCTTTTGAATGAGCTATGATATTTAGAAATCGTGTCCATCGTTGTATTCATATTCTGTACTTACACAATCTTCGGCGACATGTTGCTCACCGGGATATGCGTTTCAATGAAATCTCTTATGCTAATTTAATATACATGGTTCCTTAACAATTTCAAATTGTGATAGACATTTAATCCATGTTCTTTCAGTAGATTTACACTTGTTCTGTTTATTGTCTGCATGAGCGTCCCTAATAGAGTCAAGTGACTGGTTGTGTCATGCAACATCAAACTGCACATTGTTGGCATCAACTTCACTCTTATTCCTCTTGTAAAATATATATTAGATTTTAACTTTAAAATGGCGCGGCACATTTTACTTCCAGCCTCATATTAACTGGATGAAAATGTGCTGATTAAAACATAGCATTAAACATTAAGATATTGCCTTATCTTTCAACAATGATGGAGAAACACGCAATTAAATGTTTGTTTAAACAATGAAAACGGTTTGAATTGCGTTGCAACAATGAAGAGTATTGTAGTAAATTATGCCAAAAAATATTTTTAAAAATTCATTAAAATTAGAGAAAATATTGTACGGCAACTTAATTGATATCATTGAAAAGGTAATTTTTTGCACTTTCAAGATGGTATTATGCTGTAATATTTTCGGAAGTTATAAAGGAAAAACGCCAAAATTTCGCTTAATATTTAATTAAAATTCTAATTAAAATTTTTAAAAAGGGCTCCGAGGTGCACATTCCTACCCTCCAAAGTATGTTTGTGCCAAATTTAGTGACTCTAAGTCCAGTGGTCTGACCTGTAGAGCGCCAAGACCCACACACACACATTCTCCTTTATTATCAGTAGAGTAGTAGTCGGCTACTTTACTCTGAAAAAACTGATGTACTTTGATAAATTGTTCCGCGAACTATTTGTAAATTGAATATAGATATCAAATTCGAATTTGGTTAATTTGAAACTGAGGGATCCACAATGAAAATTAGATGTATCCAAAAGTTCGAATTAAGAAAAATTGGGTTTAAAAACAAACACAAGAGATAAAGATTTATTTTAAAGTTTTAATGAATATTACGTAATTAATTAATAAACAGTAAATAATTTCGATGTATAAAGCAATATTAGTTATTCCAATAAATAAAAAAGAAATTTAAATAAAGAAATATATGTACAGCACCTAGAGTGCAAAAATTGAGTAATTATTTTTTAATTAAATACATAGAACAGGAGCTAAGAGCGAGTTCTTGAGTTAATTATAGGCCTTAAAGATAATTCGCTGGCACTTAAAAGATACGGACGTATTTAACTAACGAAAACAATTCAGAAATGAGCACGATTTCAGTTTTGACCTAAAATTAACCTAATAAATTCGAATTATAGGCTTATGTACAGAACTCGCCTATTACTAGTAATGATCATCAAAGCATTTGATAAAGAAAGAAATCAATGAAAACGAAAGTTCACCATCCAGTCTAATCATTGAAATGATAGCTTCGTGAGCTGAAAATGAATTTGAGAAAAACTAAATTGTATCACTAAAAAAAAAAATCATTTTGGAGCTCGCAGTGCGTGAAAAGACAGCCAGAGCATCCAAAAATGGAGAATCGAAAGAGATTAAAAATCGCATGTATGCGCACCCGTCGCAACTAAACAGTTTAGTCGCCGTGAAATCGCGCGGTGCAGGCAATCCGACTAAACTGTTTAGTTGCGGAAGGAATTGCCTGTATGCGCTTAGCCTTAGTGATATTCGTTAGTAGTTGTTTTATCGATTGCGCATATAAAAGTGGTTTTAACTGGAAAAATGAAATGGAAAAAAGAAGTTGGAGTATTGTTATGAGAGTATTTTGTGTTTATAGGCAGACATGGGGGATCAAGTTACGGATTAAATGAGAACTTTGCATCACCGTGTCAGAGTTACTTGCATTTAAGTATAACTTTTAATTTTACATAGGAAAGTGAGATGAGATAAATTCAATTTTTACCAGCGCGTTTCGATTATGTTAGGATTTTAAATGTCGGGTTCTCGCTATAAATGAACTTGAGATTAAAATAAAGCTAGCCGCCTTCGGCGACAAGTTATTCGTCTGTAATATTAATAGCCTGTAGCTATGCTGGTGAATTGGTCGTTGTAGAAGCTGAAGGACTCTGCCAAAGTTTTATTTTGCAATATATCTGGAAAATGGGGGTGGTTGGTGGCAGCCGACTATTGATGATATATCTAGACGTCACAAGCTTTCATATGAAATACAAATTGTAGAAATCGGTCCCGTGGTTGGGGCTGGGGGACTCTGTCAAGGTTTTTCCCTTTTTTGCTCAAGTCAGACACGAAACAAGATTTTTGCAAGGTACAATTATTTACCAGTTAATTTACTTGCATTTATGTATTGATCACGGCTGTAAAATCAATCGGTTGTACTGATCAAAATAGCATGGTACTGATTTTCGTAAACGCATATAAAATTTGCTGTGTCTAGTGATTCAACAATTCGTTTGTAGCGATCATTTTTAATTATATGACGTCACAGAACACGAGGAGAATGACGATGAGCTCGAAGAGAAACCAGCATCAGTCCAAGAAACTGCAAGTACTTTAAGATCAGTTCAATACTGCTCCGAATCTTTTGATTAGCATTATTGATGTAATCGGTTTGACCATTGAATGTTTAAAAACTAGAACATGTCACTTTCGCTAACGTAAGGAAATCTTAATATGTATGACTCTTATTTTCGATTCTGTTCATTATATGGATTTTCTTTTTCTAATTAAAACGAGTGAGCACATACTAACAATATTCTGCGGTCTGTTTTTTCTGCTTTCCATGTAAGTGGCGTAGCTAGGGTAAGTGGCGCCTGAGGCAAAATATGGCTTTTTTCGCTCCCCAATTGCCATCATTGGCTTAGTAAGGGTAAATGGCACTCCTTCATCATATTTAACTTTAGAAAGTGGGGTGAACGCACTGATGTTTTGCCCCTAATAGCGGTTGCCCGGTCACCACGCATCTGATCCTTTGTATACCTATAGACTTGTATTATCTTCAAGGCATTTTGGATGTACTGATCATTCGAATGTGGTGATCTCTTTGGGCCAGAGCCAAAGTGATCGCTACAAGTGGAGTCTATCATTAATTAAATTGTAAGATTGTTTTCTTTTTGCAATTCCACTTAAGGGGACACATTACCTTTAATTTTCTTTATTTGAAGTATTATTGAAAAATCTTTTATAGTATTGAGACTTAGCAATCGTATAAAGGCATCTTGAAGAGAAAACATCCATTTTGATCTGCTTGTTCAGTTGAAATTTAAATTTTTTAAGAAAAATTCAATTTTTTAAAATCCCTACTACTTTTTCAAATAATATTTTTGTTTAAAATTTTATTTGTAGATTCACCGAAATATATTCATTGCATTTTAAGTAGTATCTATTATTCGCTTAAATATAGATATTTTATTGAATTACTAGCAGTACGCGCACGGCGATGCCCGTGGAATCAGGACTTCAACAAAATAAAAAAAAATCGCCCACAATGACACGAAAAAGTTTTCAAAACAAAAGATACACATTATAGATTTTCCCGCTTATTTTTTCCGCGATAATAACATGTAGAAAAACAGTACAGAGTACATTAATCCTAAACAATATAAAAAAATTGTTGCCCGTGGAATCAGGACTTCAACAAAATGAAAAAAAATTCTTAGAACATGACAAAAAGCTCCGAAGGTTATGACGTCACCTGATCCTTCATCCAATCAAATTGAAAGCTGCGTTCCGGAAGGCTATCGCTGAAGAAATTTCGCTCGACAAAAATAACTTTCATCTGCCCAGGAATAATTTAATTTAAAAAAAAAAACGGGAAAAGATATTTTAACCGTTCTTGTTTTAAATCAGAGAGAACCGTTCTAGTTATAAGCTGAAAAAAATTGAAAATAATAGTGTTATTAGAAAGTCGGATGCAACAAATTTAAAAACAAAACTAAAATTTAGGTGGTCAAACTGACTATTTTTTAAAAAATTCTCAAAATTCAGTAAATTACGTTAGAAATTTAAAACTAACTTCATTAGAACGGAAATCGCGTGCTCTTTCCGATGGTCTATCTATTTTTGTCGTACAATTATTCGAAACCATTCTATTGACAAATTAGTGCGAAAAATCAACCAAAACAACAGAAAACATTAAATAAAAAAATTTCTAGATTAAAATTTAAAATTTCGGCTTCGAGGTGCATTCAGTCACCATTACGACTACCTGTGTACCAAATTTCATGGCTGTAAGTGCGATAGATTCGTCTGGACATCGCCGACAAACACACACACACACGCGCACACAAACATTGCCTTTTATAAGTATAGATATGGTGAAAAATGAGGAAATTTAGCAGTGCCTCATTTTATATATTGGATATAAAAAATCCCTAAGAAACTGAATGCTTATTGTATGCAAAATTTTATCATATACTTAACGATAAACGTGCACAAAAAATTTGAAAGCTCCATCTTAAAAAAAGAAGAAAAAACCTTAGCATTTTCAAAACATGAAAGTGCAGAAAAGTTCGACATGAAGAAAAAGCCATTTAAAATTGTCATTTGCGCGTGTTTTTCATTAGTCATCGTAAATAAAATTCTAAATAACTAAATAAATAATATAATAAAATTCTAATTCTGAAATATTAAAGGTACAAATCTGAAATTTTGATACAATAAGAGCAACGAAATAAGCAAATAAACTGAAAACTGCTATTTTGGCCATTTTTTGGGTAATGTGTCCCCTTATTATTTTCTTTGCGCATAAAAAGGACTTTGCTTAACTAGGGACGCTAGGCTTAGGATAATGTGACCATACGTCCCGTTTTTAGTTAACCTGTCCCGTGGTCCCCAAGCACAGCTTCAGAACCCCGAAATGTACCGTTTTCAGAAAGAGAGCTAACTCACGGTAACAATTTCAAAAAAGTCTCGAAGAATAAAAAAATGCGAAGGTAGTGTTTAGTTGCGCGGCGATAATTGGGCATATGCATCATATGGGTGCGACATATACTGTCCACCACGAGAACTGTCGCCGCCAAATTGTCTAGTTTACGGCGGTCGCTATAGCAACTGGTTATGCTACGGAAGATCTATTTCGAATAGGAGGAATCCAACGAAAGTCGGAGTTGTTTTATTCTCGGCGCCAGTTTGCGGCGGAACACATTTGAATAAACTTCTACCTGCTAGAAATGGATTCTTCCTGCGGTAACCTGTTTCTATAGCGACCGCAGTAAACTAGACAATTTGGCGGCGACATTTCTTCGTGGCTGACAGACTTTTACGTCTCATCCATATACAAAGCGGTCAGAAACCTGTGAGCTCACGCTCATTTCTAACTAAATTACTTCGTAAAAAGTGTCAGAATGAAACACTGGGAATGCTTCAAGCGAAAATAGTTGGGTGGAATTATTCAAACACTTTCAAACTAATAGTTTTAATGGTATTTTCTCTTACGAATAAGTTGTGGAAGAACGAAAAAACATAATTGCATGTGGCAATTATTAAAGATATGTTAATTACCAAAGCAAATTTTAAGAAATCTTGGAATCAATCCCAAATATATCGAAGAAAAATTTGTTCTTCAGAATAATACAAGATCGCATAGATTATTCATTCTTCTTCATTCGCGTTCTTTTCATTAATAAATAAAAACTGAAGAAATATGGGTCTTCTTTAATATACATACTATTACTTAAAAATAAGTAGATGTTCCGTTTCCAGGAGGAAAATAGATGGTCACAGTAAGACATAAATCTTTCAAGCAGGAATTTTTAAAGTAATTTTTTACTCGATTTCAGGACATGTAATATCAGTATGCAGCGCATTATTGAAAAAATGCGACTTGGGTATTAATGGGTTAAATATATTAAAAATCGGAAAAGAAACTGTTTGCTATGAATTTCGTCATCACCTACCTACCTACCACCCTACAATTTACTAGTTCCAGGTTCAGATACAAGCATACACGCCAGGGTTGCCAGATCAAAATAGCAAAATAAGGCCCAAAAAAAAGCCAAAGTTGACAAATTGATTGAAAACGTCATTTAGCTATTAGAAAAACAGCTATCCTTCACGAAAACGAATCCCACTTGATCGGCATATGTTCAATGTTCTATCATTAAACTAAAATTTAAGTGAAAGAAATTTAAAACATCCTTGTTCTATTCAGGAGCTATTTCGTTTGACAGCTCATTATATATCATTTGAAATATGTAACATCAAAAATTTATTAAAAAACAATAAAATAAGTCATTAAAAATAGTTCTAAAAGTCATTAACGAAAACAAAGCCGAAAAAGGCCAAAAATGAATTTAAGGCCAAATGAAAATTCATAAGGAATTTGAAAAAAGGCCAAATTTCCATAATTTTGGCCTTAAAAAGACCAATATGGCAACCCTGATACACGCTATCTGTTATTATTACTATGGTTTGAGTTTTTGCTTTGCATTCATTCATTGAGTATCCCTACGCATGGCTTACAATGGCGGCACATTGCGGGATTCGCAGTAAAATGAGCCGAAAGGATGACTCACGAAGGCCGCTCTTCATCGAGATCATTTGTTAGGGCCGTCATCACAAATCATCTTCCGATAACGTTACAGCCCGGCATCTATCATCATTCGGAATACGCATGGAAGAAAGCGGGCCAGGAAATGAATGATGGAGTAATTCCTGCGAGATGGTTAAACAAAAAATCGGGAACATGTTTGCGGGTAGTACATAAATTTTCGGATAGTACATAATACATTTTCGTGGCGCAAGCAAGCATTGGGCTTTTATGCTTTTCTTAAATAAGCGAAGCCCTACATTTGGTTGGTCCATTTCTCGGGAGATATCGATTTTTGGATATTTATCTCATTGCGCAGATTTTGTCGAATCAAAATATGTAAGAATTTTTATTAAATCTCCTTTATAACGAGAATATTGGACATTTTTTAAACCCACCAGATAGAAATTGTTTAGAGAATTCATGAAAATATCACGCATAGAATAAGTACTGTTCAGCAACGGATTCCGAGACTACCACTTTTGGACGAATTTACACCGGAAAGGGGTGTCAGGCAATGAGCCATATGAGCGCATTTCTTGAGTTCTTTGTTAGATCACGCTGCGTAAAATGTAAACATCACCCTTCCATTCTTCACTTCCCTCCTATTTTGATGAAAATGACTCAACCCGGCGCATGCGAAAAAGAGCGGAGGGTTTCCGAATCCGTTGCTGAACAATAGACTTTACGTTGTGAAAAAATCAGATATACAGTGAAACTCGGAAAAGAATACATATATTTATGGAAAATAAAAAAAAGTGGAAATTAAGATTTATGTCTTTGCCTTTTGAACGTTGTCATGTTTAAAAATTTCGTTGGACTTGAATCATAAGGAAGCCATTTCATGCTCACTCGTGTGATATACTATTAGTGCACCGCGCCCATTCGATTTTAGAATTCATCCATAACTAGAAATGCGGCCGACAACCTGTCGTTAATGTGTAGTTATGTTTGTCATGTGATTGTGGAGAATGGACTACATTGAGGTTCCCTGCAGTTTGTGGTCAGTAAAGAATAAAGTAACAACAAAAAGGAAAATTGAACTTGAATTATAAATAATATTATTTTCAGCATATAATTTCCGAATATTAGTCTAAAACATTAAAATTTAGATTCTGGATCATACTTGTTTAACACATTCGCTGCCATGACTCGCGCCTCAGATTCGAACAATCTATCTAAATAGATGACCCCTTTCTCTGCTGTAGTAAAGAGATGGTAGAGAAGGGCGTCATCTAATTAGGTGTCGCCATTCTGACGCACCAGCGCGTCGGTGGCAGTGAAAGTGTTAAGAGTTAGAAGATATAGCAGCATAGGCAAAAATGAAATTTCTTTCATTCAAAAATCGCTATTCGGAAATTCCAACTCCCCTTAAGTGAAGAAATTCAAAAGATTGATGCTTATCTATTTGGCCCGAAATGTAAGATTAAATAGTAAGCCACAATTGAAATAGATGACGTCACAAACATCTCGACATATAGAAAAAGTTCATCCGCTCGTGTTGACCACATTTCATGTTGAACTTTTAAAAACTAGTGAATAGCTGTAGAATCACCGGATGTTTACGAATTTTTTAAACAAAAGAAGAGGAGGGGCATTGGCGAGTTGGAGGGCGCAAGGGTGGCGGTCGCTCCCTCAATTTTTGCAGGAAAAAAATTTTTTAGATGCCTAAAACTAGGAATTCTAAAAAAGCAATAGTATCCGCGAAAGTTAGCTAATTTTG